>ML777633.1:480100-523655 GCA_009831015.1 Picea engelmannii
CTATTTTCCTTATTTTTAGGGTTAACCACTTTCCATAAATATTCCTTCTTGATTTTGTCACCTTATTTTATCATTTCTTCTTTTAGGTCACTTTGACTTCTTTGACTTTGGGGGCTTCAAGCCTTCATGTGAGGGTCATTCATATTCGTAAGGCCATAACTCTCAAACCAGGAGGAGTTATGTGACATTCCACATACCACCAGAAATGGCATGACAAGCACTATCCATCTAGGATAGTTTCACCAACAATTTCCTTTATCTTCATCTAGTTATTCCTCATACAAGCATGGGTCCTCCAACCTTTCTTCTAGGATAACTCAATCCGTAAAGCGTCTTCCCATGAGGTATTTCACCATAAGGGGACCACTTTGGAGTTCATCCATTTGTGCACCTTATCAATCATGATAAGACAATAATGAGTCATCTATACATTTTTCCAACAATGCATCATATACCAATGGAACCGCATCGATCCATCTTCATCATGTATCAATAACAACTCATTGATCCATCTTCATCTATGCATTCTCATCAAGGAAAATACATATTATATTACATAAATCATCATTCAATCAATCCTTTGACATCAATCAATCTCTTGACATCAATCAATCAAACCATTGGCATCAATGACAACATGATCCAACAAGTTTATAAACTTGGACTAATTTATCCCACATGCACCATGGGAATTGTTCTCCTCTCACTCTCGCATATATAATTGAGGTGAAGGAGGCCATTTAAGTATAAAATGGAGTGTGATGTAAAGATTCTTGTGAATTAGCATAGACAACATCTCCTTCTTTTCAGAGATAAGCTACCCTATTCTGCCAATTTGTGTTCTACATTGTTTTTCTATCTTATTCATTAATAGAAGTTGGGTTTCACTATATTTTTTTGTTCTCTGCTATATTTTTATTTTTTTCTAGTTCCGTTCTCAAAATAATTTGTATCAGTGGTATCATAACAATATTCTCCTTGTCATTTCTCAAAGCAGGTACCCGACAAGGTCAAGATATAGAGATTTGGGTCTCAAGCTAGTTTCGCTTGAGGAAAATCTCTCTCGCTAGCCCAAGCGACCTCCCATGGTGGAAGAAAATAAAAGAGAGGTGACAGAGTAATATATCCTTTCAAGATGTTGCTCAAGGAATCCCTTATGCGAAAAAGGAACGAGATGATGGACAACTTCGCTCAGATCCTTCGAAGATTACCAATGGTGGTGGTCGAGGCATCTTTTACAAGAAACCATTTTGGAGGTATGACACCCTTCAAGGTACAAGTCAATTTTGATATCCCCTTATTTAAAGGCTAGATATATGAAAATGCTCTAGAAAAATGGTTGAATCTGCTAGAAGGTTATTACTCAGTCTAAAATTTCTCCGAAAGTGAAAATATCACCTTTATGCTTCTTAAATCCATGCCCTATGTCAGATCTTGGTGGGAAGGTTATTGGGATAGTTATACTACAGATGAATCCACACCATTCACAAGAGAACCCACTTGGGCAGCCTTTGTAGATTCCCTAAAGGATGATTTATACCCTGTTGAAAACTATGATGGCCAGTACATGAGATGGACGATTCCACACCAAAAAAAAGATCAGACGGTGTTGGAGTACACTAACATCTTTTATACCTTGTGCACCAAGATGGGTATCAAAGACTCCGAGCAACACCTAGTTTTGAAGTGTTGCAGTGGTATGCGTAGGTACATCCAAACATAGATGGATTTCTTGGAGATCCCCTCACTGGGAGATACTTATCGATATGTAGTCAAAATTGAGAATAAATTCATGTAGTAGAGTAAGCGGGAGTTTGGGGTTGAAAATATGCCACAACAAGATCATGTCAAAGGAAACCCTAACTCACATAATGAAGGAAAGATAAATGAATTTCAACCTCAAGAGAGCCAGTCCAATATGCAGGAAAAGAAGGGTAATGAGAAGTCTAAGAAAGACACCAGAAAGTGGTGTGAGTTACACAATAACCCCTGGCACAACATCGATGAATTTTGATCGAAACAATCATTGGTGTTCGAGCTCAAAGCAAAATAATTGAAACGAGACTTGGACTTTGATTCAAAGAACAATAAAGGGAAACAAATCATCGATGCAGAACCCACTACTACCATCGTAGCCACAACAATACAACCAGAAGAATTAGAGGAGATTGAGGAGGGGGAGAGCCTCTTCCACTCACAGACGTGGGTAAAGGGGACCCCACTGCATTTCATTGTTGACAACGGGAGTCAGAAGAACCTGATCACAACCAAAGTTTTCAAGAGATTGAATTTTCCAACGATGCCACACCCCCAACCATACACCATCGGACAGATGAGCTCAAGACAAGAGATATGTGTCAGGAAACAATGTATCATGTCCTATGGCATCAATCCCTTCAAGGATGAGGTAGTGTGTGATGTTTCCCCACTTGAAGTCTGTGATATTATTTTAGGACAACCATATATGTGGAAACATCACACTATCTATGATTCTCGTCCCCGCAATGTCATTGTTACTCTGGGAGGTGAGCTCTACATGGTACCAGAGGTATCTCCAACTAGTGCCACTTTGTTGATCTCGGCTGTAAAGTAATCTCTCAGACCACAAAGTTTTCCCTCTTCATGATCCATTCAAAAGGTGAATAGAAGGTCATTGCGACCACTACATCCTCAACTCAAGAATTTTATATCCAACAGAAGCAGATCAACAAGATTGTAGAGGACCACAAAGAGAAAGAGAGTCTTCCATATTTTCATCATAGCTCTATTGACCATGAACCTTTTCACGTGTTCTTGGGGTTCCAACCATTAGCCCCAAATATTGATATAGCTCTTCTTGTTGCATCTTCACCGACAAAATCCTCCCACACTCAGACCAAGGAAGATCATATATCCAAATCTGTTGAATGTATCCAACACCTCCAATAGGTTCATGAAATTCTTCCACAAGCAAAGTATAAGAAGGACATCTACTTCAACAAGGAAAGCGGCTCACCAAGGTTCAAATTCAAAAAACAAATCTCCATCTCCTGAGGGAACTTGATGCAATGGGGACCATTGCTTCCTAAAGGGGGAGGAATGATCCAGGTGGATCTCGGTGTCCACCCACCTTTTCCACTGAATCAAGATTTCAAGTATATGGTTTTGATAAACTATGATATTCACCCTTTTGATGGGGAATGGACTGTAATGCCATCTTCATTTGTTAATTACAGACATCATGTAATGATTTCGTAGTGGTCTTGTGTACATGATTATAGCATAGCATTAATGCACCAGATCAAATTATAACTCTGTAGTTAAGCATGCTCAGGATAGAGTAGTATTGGGATGGGTGACCACCCGGGAAGTCCTAGTATTTTATATGTCTATGGAATTTTATAAACTTAAACTAATTTATCCCACACGCATCATGGGAATTTTTCTCCTCTCAATCTCTCATATATAATTGAGGTGAAGGAGGCCCTTTAAGAATGAAATGGAGTGTGATGCAAAGATTCTTGCGAATGAGCATAGCCAACATCTCTTTCTTTTCAGAGATAAGCTACCCCATTCCGCCAGTTTGTGTTCTACAATGTTTTTCTATCTTATCCATTAATAGAAGTTGGGTTTCACTATATTTTTATGTTCTCTTCTATATTTTACCACTGTTGACCAAATTTGTTGGAAACTTCTAGTCTTTTTGTGAGACTAGTGTAGACTATCCCCATTGTTCATGGTGGTCTTAAAGGATTTGAGAATTGATATATGTTTATTGTAGATTTCTCTCATGTATTCAATCTCTAATCTTTCTTTATCACGTTTTATTTCACTAACAAATGGATACAAGGTTGTAACTTCCAGTCCCAATTGTCAGTTCACCTCAATTTACCATTAGTGGTCTGAAATTTTATATGATCAATAATTCAATGAATTTGTTCCTATTATTTCCTACATTTATTTTTGTTGGTTCCATGTGTTTAATTTTTTTTATTAGATTACTCTAGACAAATACATTATGCATTTTAGATTAAAATTATAAAAAGACAATGATGGCAATGAGGCCATAATATGGAGGGTTTTTCATAGCAAATAGAGGAAGGTCTAACTAGGCCCTTTCATCATGGGAATCTATGATGTTGACAATGTGACACTTCCCATGTCAAGACTACGCAGATTCAAAATTCTCAATATACACTTGAATCCATTAAATTATAAATCCATATGAATTCACACATGAATATAGTTAATTAATGAAATGGAAATAAGTATGCATAAACTCATTTAATCTATGGATTCCATGTAAATTTCCATTCATATGTAGAAATTAAACTTAAATTGCAAAGTTATAAACAAGGATAACAGAGAAAATATTGCACACTTATTTTAACCAAGATGGTCCAAGAAACTCATTGTGTATGAGAGAAATTCCATCCAAATAAAGGAATCCATTGCAGATTCCATGCCCAAGTCAGGGTACAAGGACACCATGGTGAAGAAATATAAGTACAAAATCACAGGTCACTCACTCAACCCAATTACTCTTAGGATCAATCAATATGTTCACAACTAAATAGTCCAAGCAACCATCCAACAATCAAACATTGATGATATTCTCATCCATTACCTACACATCATAAGGAAGACATATATTTTCTCTACTCAACAGTTCCATAAGAGGATTCTCCCTTCTAGTCCTCTCAACGTAGGCAAGAACAACCCATTCTATCATTTATCTTTTGGAATAACCTCACATAAATATACCTTCATTCTAAGGCATACAATGAGAAACAATTAACAAAGGAAAGTGAGGTTTCCTAAATAAGCCAGCCATTAATCACCTTTATAATGATCCATCTCCCTTCCCATGTTCATAGATTTATTTCCCATAGCTAGTTTTGGTCATTTTAAGATTTGTATCTTAGACTAAAACATGAGGTTGCAATTTTCAAAACTTCATTGGTGCTTGGACATGAGAATATGTGAATGATTCCATTCAAATTAGAAAGGGTAAAGTGTGCATGAGTATGGAAGAGGGTTAAAATTTCCATTAAAATGGTATCTTTCACGTCCCCTTGATGATTGTACCCAATGCCTATGCCTTTGATAGTATGTGAAGTAGGCTTCCTTCCCAACCACCACATACATTCAATGATTATATTATAAATCAAAGAAGATTGGTGAGAAAATAAACCACATTGTACATAGAAAGCATAATTATTGCAATCACATGCCTAGGCATTCATTATTCTAGCCTTGGCCTTGAGCTCCAAAGCTCATATGGATCGACTTCATCATTATAAAAAATTATTTACAATTTATACATAATTCCATCTGATATATCCAAAGGTCAAAACTGAGATATTAAAACTCTAAAGGTAGATAATGACATAAGGAATGGTAGAGTAGAATTGTGTGAAAAAATCCAAATTATTAAAGATGTTATATACGAATGCTATAGTGTAACATCCCCAACCACCCAGGCTGGGCCAAGCCACACAAATCTCAACTTCTTTCACTCTGATACCACAATTTAATGTCCCCAACTTACTTATGAACAATTCTACTCCAAAATATGGTGCACAAATTCTACTATGTAACCTTGGTTTGCACGGAAATACTTGAAATAGCATGCACGACCCCAAGTTGGTTCGGACCACACAAAATTTCCTCATCTGACACAACTTATAATAGTGGAAGTAACACAATGCAAATTCATGCACAAGAATGTTGAACACACAAGAATTACTATGTGTATAATCCACTCTGAACATGTAATCCCTATTGCACGCATAACCCTTTTGGCGTTACACGCAAATTATGTTTTCCCCGTGTGTGTGGGAGACTTCCCTGTGTGCACAATGATTCCATCCTATTGTTTGCACATAGTATTTCCTTGAATGCACATCCATTCTAACCTCACCTCGGAGACTTGTGATCATTATTATAAGGTTAATGGAAAAATAATAACTAATAACTACTATCCTACTCAGCATGTACAACTACAAATATTGAATATCAACACCACACTTTACATGAGCAAGAAATATTATGTAGAATAACAAAAAATACTTATCTACAACATCATACAAGAATTAAACCATTCCATACATAGATAATTAAGCACACAATAAATGAAACAAGCACATAAAGAACACTTATCTTTTATGAAAAGTCACCAACAATGCAAAGTGTCAGTGTTTCATGAAAACCTGCACAAGAGACCTAGCTAAAGCATACACAAACAAAGCTTATCAAGAAAAGAAAGAGAGATAAAATATGAAGAATGAGAATCAATTTATATTATCATATGTTCAATGAGTGAGTGATATTCACTCATGTATGCAATGACATCCTATCTTAGGAATGCATTCATAATAGTGATGGTATAAAATTAGAAAGTCTAAAATAAAACTAGTCAGTTAACTCCCATTGAACTAGTGTGCCGAAAATATAAATTTCTCCAACACCTTCCCTGAACATCACTATGGAGTAAAAAATGAGTCCCGGCTACTAGGCCATATTAGGTACTCATGTACAATGAAACTAATGAACAATGAATAAAAGTGATGAAAGAAGGAAAACCACGTGGGAACAAAACCCCCCCTCAGAAGACAATGCGTCTAAAGAAGAAAAGGAAGTTTCTAGGAAACTGTGTTCTTCATTACAAGACAATCCCACAAAGTTTGAAAATTCTGCTCAGTGAAGGTCTTGGTGAATATGTCTATAGTATATTCAGAGGAAGGACATAAATGAAAATCAATGATCTTGACATGTACTAAATATCTGATGAAATGCAAGTGGACCTCAATGTGTTTGGTTCATTGTCACTGTACTAGATCTATGCAAAATATCAATGTACTCTTATTGTCACACCATATGATAGTTGGACAGTGAAACTAGATACCAAGTTTGGTAAGGAAGTGTTGAATCCAAAGTGTATGAATGACATAGGTGAATACTCTTATGTACTCAACCTCTACGGAAGATAAAGCAATGGTTGATTGCTTCTTACTTGACCAACAAATTGGGCCTGACCCCAAACTGAGAGTGTACCTAGATGTGGACTTGTGATCTATGCTATCACTAACCCAATATGAATCTGTGAAGCCTATGAGATCTAATGCACAACCAACTGCATAGTGAATCCCATAACTCATGGTGCCCTACACATATCTGAGGATTCACTTGGAAGCCTTCCAATGCATATCATGGGGTTCCTGCATGTATCTGGAAACTTCTCCTACCGCATATGAGATATCTGGATGGGTGTGGGTGAGATACAAAATACTCCCCACCAACTGTCGATACAAAGTGATGTCCACTAATGGTGTATCCTCAACATCCTCAAGTTTGATCCTAGATAAGAAGGGAGTAGGTGCAAACTTATAGTCAGTCATGTGGAATATATCCAAAAGATCCCTGACATACTTATCCTAATAAAGTTTGATGTCAGAAGCATCCTGACTGATCTCAAGACCAATAAAGAAGTGTAGTGGACCCATGTTCGTCATAGAGAACCTGTCATGAAAAATATATTTGACCAAAGAAATGGCTGAAGCAGAGCTACCAGTGATCAAATTATCATCAACATAGAGTACTAAAATCATCACAGAGTTAGTATTCCCATTAGAATCATATTTACATCTAACAAAATCATGTGAAAACAAGTAAGAATCCATCTTTTCATACCATTTTCTAGGTGCCTGCTTGAGGCCATAGAGAGACTTCTTCAATCTGCATATTAAAGATGAGTTATGAATGAACCCCACAGTTGCTCCATGTAGTTCTCCTCTGAAAGGTCACCATGAAGAAAATATTTCTTCACATCCATATGGTGAACTTCCCATCCTTTGGTTGATGCAATGGCTAGATCCAAGTGAATGGAGTCCATCTTTTTTGTAGGAGCAAAGGTCTCATCATAATCTATCCCATGAATCTACTGAAATCCTTTTGCAACTAATATGTCCTTGTACTTTCTCTCTTGGTCCTATAGACCCATTTGCATCTGAAAAATTTTCCTCCCTAGTGGAAGTGGAACCATATCCCAAGTTTGATTCTCTAGGAGAGAGTCATTCTCCTCCTACATGGTTTCTTCCCATAGTGGATTACCAACAACCTCATTGTAGGTATGTGGATCAGAATATTGAACCATATAAAAATGCATGGGAATTGTTGGTTTAGAAGATAAAATTATGTGAGAAGGATTCACATGCTGATATCAAGTCCTCCTCGAATCCAATGGATCCCCTAAAAGGTTGTCTGCTGCCTGAAGTGTGGATCGTGCCCACTTGGGAATTTTTTGAAGCTCTGATGTTGGATCCTCATTTGGTTGTAGTACATTCTCATCTACATGTACAAAATCCTATGAATATGTGTTTGAATATCTAGCATATGAGTGTGTGGAATCATCATCTCTGATGTATGGAATTGATGGAAGCACAAGAGTCTCTGTATGTTGCACTGGAGGTGCATGCAAAGGAATCTCCTCAAACTGAACACTGCACTCAATGATGAGTCAATCTGTAGAGGTATCAATCAATTTGTACCCCTTCACATCATTTGGATATCCCACAAAGATGCAAGGTGTGCTCTTTGGATCTAAGGATTTCCTCTTTTCATAAGGAATATGGGCCCATGCTCTAGATCCAAATATGTGGAAGTGTATGGAATCTGGTTTGTCACATGTCCAAGCCTCAAAAGGTGTCCTATCCTCAACATATCTGTGAGGTGCTATTTTCTTTATGTAAGAAACACATTTAAGTTCCTCAGCCCAAATCTTGGAAGGAAGTGATCTTGCATGCAACATGCAACTGGTCATCTCCTTGAGAGACCTGCTCTTCCTTTCAGCAACTCCATTTTGTTGTGGAGTGTATGGAACTATGTGTTGCAAATGGATACCATATTCATGAAAAATATTCAAAACATCTTTGTTGATATACTCCCCCCCATTTTATTTACAAAGGATCTTGTTTTTCTTCCCATTTTGTGTCTCTACTAGAGCTTTGAAGTCTTTGAGATGCTCAAAAACTTCATACTTTTGTCTAAGAAAATAAACCCAAGTATAGCGTGAGTAATCATCAATAAATGTAAGAAAATACATGGCTTTGTTTATGGACACATGAGATCAATGTGAACAATCTCCAAGGAAGAGGAGGCTCTCCTTGCCTTCCCCTTTTCAAACTTCTCTTCAGGATGCTTGACAAGAATGCATCCTTCACAAACCCCTTCATAAAAGTGAATTTTGGGCAAGCCTTTGACCATTCCTTGCTTGGAAAGTCGCTGCATGTACCTAAAGTTTAAATGACCAAATATCTCATGCCATATTCTACTACTATCATTAGCATGTGTAAGTAGAAAAGAGGAGTCATAGTCAGTAAACTTAGTGAACTTATACAACCATGATTTGTGATCTACCTCACCAATTGCAATAATGGAACTGCCATGCATGTCAAGTATAGTAACTGAATCTGATTTAAATTAAACCCTTTTACCTTTTTGAGTGATCTGATAAAATGAGAGCATACTTATAGAAATATTTGGAACATGTAAAACATTCTCAAAACTTCCATTAGGGAGTTCCACTCTTCCCTCTACTACAACTTTTATTGGAGTATCATACCCCATGAGAATAGGAGGTCCAGAGCATGAACTTAAAGAAGTAAAAACTTCCTCTTTAGTTGCCATGCGTAGGAATCTATAATCCATGAATCAGATGAGGAATTAATTGCAACCAAAACATGGGGATTACCTTTCTTATGCGCATGGTCTTCTTCCTTCTTCTTCTTGGCTCCATCGGGAATGAAGTCTCCAAGGTTATTCTTCTGAAGTACATGTGTCATAAGATCGATCTGCTTCTTCATGCATGTGGATTCTTCATGATTCGGTTTATTGCAATATGTGAAATTCTTTCCCTTCTTATTCTTCCCTTTGGAATTTGAAGAACCTTTGGAACCTGAAGAATCCTTAAAGGGTTTGGAATATCCCTCCTTCTTTGACATTGGATGTAATAACTCCTTTCATTTTTGCTTTGATTTCTAATTGGATGACCCTTTTCCATCATGCATGGTGAGTGCATGTTCTTTGGGATATTTCATGAGGCCCATCTGTATGAGTTTTGTCTTCTCTTGTGTGAGAGACTCGGTGAACTGGGCCATTGTAGGAATTTTCCAATTTTCTCCCAAAAGACATCTGCCGGAATGAAAATTGGAGACATATACAATGTATTATGATCCTTAGAATAAGTTGTTTCTCTTGTGTAGACTTGGAAATACCACATTCAACCAAGCTCAATATCAAAGACTTAAATTTAGTAAAGAAATCATGTATATTATCAAAACTTTTAGGGTCTAAGGTATTCAACTCTACCTCAAGCATATGACCTCGCATCTCATCCTACTTTCCAAAGAGTCCTTCCAAGGTGGTACAGATATTGTTTCGATTCTTGCATGAAAAAACATGAAACCATAGATAAATGGATATTAACTCAATAATTAGTCATGTTGCCTCATCCTTACGGTTCACCCATCTGGTCTTCTCAAGCATTGATGTAGGTTCTCTTTCTGTCGCCATCGTCAAATTATACAGTCCTTTTCTTTTAAGTTGGAATGTGGCCTTCGAATTCCATTAAAAATAGTTGTATGGTGTGAGTATTATCACCAGCATTGATTGAATAAGTTGCATCGCCTCCATCCCTGCTATTGATTCTGAAAAGATCCTAAAAACCCAGATCGTGGATTCCGAGATATGACAAACGGTTCTATGGCGGCTATAGATATGATAAAATAGATATATCTCATAAAATATGACGTGGGTTTTGGAGATTTTTTTTAATCATGAGAATCCCTATGTTATACATCTCTGGTCAAAATTTCAGCCCGACCCATATCGCGGATTTTGAGATATGACTATTTTACTACAAAAAACCAATTTTCTGGAGGGCAGTTGAATCATCACACCCTAGAGAAGGATATAGTGTGACGATGTTGAATCGTTTCACCCTAGAGAAGGATAAAGTGTGATGATTGTATCATTACACCCTTCGATAGGGATAGGCTGTGACAATTCTAATTTTTGCACCATTTGATAGGGATAGGCTACGACGATGGAGAAAAATAGGTTTAGTCAAATCCTATTTCACTCTTCTCTAGCTTGTTTGGGTTGCTCCAAGCAGCTTGGTTCTGATACCATGTTAGTGTTTCATGGAACCTGCACAGGATACCTAGCTAAAGCATGCACAAACAAATCTTATCAAGAAAAGGAAGAGAGATACAATATGAAGAATGAGAATCAATGTATATATGATTTATTCAATGAGTGAGTGATATTCACTCATATAGGAAATGACATCCTATCTTACGAATGCATGCATAATAGTGATGGTATAAAATTAGAAATTCTAAAATATAACTAGTCAGTTAACTCCCACTGAACTAATGTGCCGAAAATAAAAATTTCTCCAACATAAAGAACTCGAACTTTCCTCCCATCCATAAACTTTGTTGCTCATAAACTCTCAGCAACAGGTCACCCCAAGCTGAGGCTTAAACTCCACTAGCGCAAAAGGATTCCTAATTCCAGGCTAAGTTCTAATCAACAACAAAATTGCTTATTCCAAGGTGCCCAATACTACAACTAGTCCACAGTCCCTCATTCCCCACATGCATGTCCCAGCCCAAGAAATGTGTCCCTTCTCTACTTAATATTCCTTCGTCTGCCCCACTTCCCTTCAAGGGCTTCATCAACAGGCCATACATGAAGTCTCGAAACACTCCAAATAATTCCCAATGCATGAGGGAACAATTCCCAACAAATCTCCGAACTTGAGAGAATACTCATGGGCATGACAACCCACTTCTTCAACAACACACGAGCCTGACAACCCACTTCTGAAACAACATACGGGCCTAAAAACCCACTTCTTCGACAGAATATGCGCTTGAAAACTTGCTTCTTTGACAACATACAAGTCTTCCCAAGCACATGGTTATACAATGGCAGTAAGTTACAACAAGACACGGATTCCTTTGGAGAGGAAAGTTGGTCTAAAAGATGATGGAATGAGTGATTCCCCCTTCTCGGAATGAGTGAATCCTCCCCCCAAAATAAAATAAGGCCAACAATATATATTTCATTCCTTAAACTAGACACTTTTCACCTTCATAATTAGCCCCAACCACTTGGTGACTTGTTCCCATCCCTCGGGAACTTAGGACAAATAATTATCCATAAATTACACTTTTTGGAAATATTAATAAAATATTCCCTTGGACTTAAGCCCCCTTGTCTTCGCTCCCACTTTCCCCTTTTTCAGTGGAGTTTATCCCTCTGTCTCTTTTCTTATAATATATCTACGCGCAACAATGTGATATTATTAATAACTTGTGTGTGATTACATTTTTCAAGGAAAGGCACACTGGCCTATTTGCATCTCGGCTCACCAGCCCAATAACCACACAGGCTCTCCGACCTCAATTACACACACACACACAACAAATACATTATGTGTGACTTGGTCATCCTCGCACACAACACTATGAAATGTGTGCACCCCTTTCTTTGACAAACAAACCTCATGCACTACTCAAGTGCACGTAAAACCACAACTTGGTGCCAATGGCTCACCAACCTATATGTACATTTACATTTACACTCGGTGCCAACATTCCCCTCCCCCTTATTTATTATTAGGGACATTACATTCCCCTCCATGTGGGGTTCAAATTAGGAACATTACATTCCCCTCCCCCTTATTTATGCACTGTCCCCAATGCATTATATACACATGTACATACAAAACTTCAAAAAAATTCAAAAAGATGAGGATACTCTACTTGCATAGCATACTCACACTCCAAAGTTTCATCCTCATGACCGTACCAGGTCCATTAGACCTTTACTACCTCCATGACTAGATTCCAGAGTTAGTTTCTTTTCCTATCTAATATGCAAACTGGTAGCACTCGAAATTCACCTTCTGGCTCCACCTGAATCACATTCCAATCAATAATATGATTAGCATCATGTACATACTTTTTAAGAAATGATACATGGAAAACATTATGAATACACAAGGATGCAGTAATGCAAGCATATATGTGATAGGACCAATCCTCTCTAGGATTTCAAATGGCCCACAATAGTGTGCTGCCAACTTAGAACAATTTCCCAACTTCAAAGAACATTGTCTTTCTTTTACTTTCAAGAACACATGGTCACCCACTTTAAAATATCAGTGGGATATTCCTTTATCTATGCATCATTTATGTATGTCTTGGGAAGCTTTTAAACTCTGCCTTATCTTCACCATCTTCTCTTCCATTTCCCGGAGCAGATCCGGCCCAACCACTATGCGGTTTGTTGGGTTGTACCATCTCACTGGTGTGTTGCACTTTCTACCATAAAGTGTCTCAAATGGGCTCATCTTTAAATATGTTTGATACCCATTATTGTAATAAAACTCTACCAAGTGAAGGTATTCTTCCCATTTTGATGGTTTATCCATCACATACATCCTCAACATATCTCCAATCACCTGATTTACCCTCTTTGTTTGTCCATATGTCTCGGGGTGATATGTTGTGATAAATTTCATATTTTTTCCAAATCCTTTGAACATCCCTTTCAAAAAGTTCGATATGAACTTGGGATCTCTGACAAACACAATTTTCTTAGCTATACCATGTAGCTTAGCAATTTCTCGCATGTATATATTAACAATGTTGGTTGCCTTGTGATTTGACTTCATTGGAATAAAATGGGAAGCTTCATTAATCTTGTCCACCACTACCATAATAGAATGATGTTGCTTAGCATTCTTAGGCAGCTTAGTAATGAAATCCAACTTCCCACTTCCACTCAGGAATGGGAAAAGGTTGTAGCACACTAGTTAGATGTTTGTGCTCAACTTTGACCTTTTGACATTCAATGCATTTAGCAATAAAATTAGCAACCTTATTTTTCATGCATGTCCAATAGTATTTCTTTTTTCCTGTTTCTATTGTCTTCTGGTAGCATGGATGTCCTACATAAGTGATCCAGATTTTATGAGCAAAACGAAATGAATATGGATTATTAAAATATGATTAACACAGAATAACATAGATACAATTAAATTGGTTTCTATTTAATAAGGAAATAACTTGAAACTATAAAATGCAGCAAAAAATAAGCTTGTTGGAATGGTGGCGGCTTATCTCTGAGAAGAGATGTGAAGGATGTGCTAATTCACAAGAATATCATTACAATGAGGCTTTGAAGGCCTTTTGACAATAAGCATGAATGCCAAAACTCTAGACATCCAAAAACCTAACACTAGGAGATGAAGCACCAAAACTCATGTGGGCCCCATTGGGGTAAGTTAATACATCAACTTCCTAGGGTCGTAACTTTTGCATACAATATCCGTTTTAGGCATAAGATAGCCCACTGGAAAGGTCTATCCGATATCTCATTGGAGATCCCTAAAAAATTTGTTGAGGGCCTCAAAATGGCCCCAAAAGTTAGGGACCCAAAAACTAGGAAAACATTTCCAAAATGAACTAGTTGGAATAGGTGGGAGGCCAACGAAATCCATCTGGATCAATCCTTCCCCCTTAGGAATAAATGGTCTCCATTGATTTTATTTCCCCCATTATATGAGAAAATTTATGTTGAATTTCTCCTATGGTGAGCCACTTACTTGATGCAGGAGTTTCCCTACTTTGACAACTCGATAAAGTTGGATCCTTTGTTGTTGAGTGACCTTGAACTGTGTGTCCACAATATGATCATCAGATGCCCATTTCATATAATCAAGGTTGATATATGTTTGTTTCAACTTTTCTGCTATCTCTGAGGTGTCCAATAATGGTGGGAAATATGGTCGAAGAAGAGCCACGTTGAACACTGGGTGCAGGCCAAGGAAAGGGGGAATGTTGAGTTCAATATCATTGTCGTTGATATCCTTGGTGATGGTGTAAGGTCCATAACAGAGTGGGAGAAGCTTCTAATGAGGCCCTGTAAGTAATTATTTTTGCAAGTGCAACTAAACTTTGTATCCCACTTGAAAATTATGTGGCACCCGATGTTGATCATGGCGTTGCTTGTACTTGGCACTGGATTTATGTAAAATATCTTGAACTTGTTAGAAAATGTGCTGGATCCACTCAATGAACCAGGTGGATTTTTCAGCTTCATTTGGAGTAGGGGATGAGTCAGTCAAGGTGGTCACAAGGGGTAGTGCAACATCCATGGGACCTAATGGTTGTAATCCCAACCCCACCTGAAAGGGGTTGTGGTCAATTGAGCTATGTAGGGCTTGGTTGTAGCTATGTTGAACATAGGGAAGAATCTCATCCCATGTGCGGGGGTGCTTGTAATTTTACATGCGCGGGATATGCACGATCATTCTATTGATGACCTCAGTTTCACCATCTGTCTAGGGGTGGAAAGAAGTGTATTTGGTGAGCTTGGTGTCCAGCAGTGACCAGAGGCTCGACCAAAATGTGTTGAGGAACCGATTGTCCCAATATGAAACAATGTTTTGTGGGATTTAAAAATGTACCCATACTCATTCAAATAATATCTTGGCAATGGCCTCTATTGTGATTCTCTTCTTATAGGCGACCACAATCACCATAT
The DNA here is from genome assembly GCA_009831015.1 of Picea engelmannii. Taxonomy (NCBI): domain Eukaryota; kingdom Viridiplantae; phylum Streptophyta; class Pinopsida; order Pinales; family Pinaceae; genus Picea; species Picea engelmannii. Next base: position 495,701 of record ML777633.1, read on the forward strand.
TGGAAAAGTGATCAACAACCAAAAAAACACAGTCATTTCCCCTCTTGGTGGATAGAAGGCCCAACATGTAGTACATTGAGATGGATTCACATGGCCTCTCAAGAGTAGGCAAAGGGGTTTACATACCTTTTTATTATTGTTTGGTTTTGGAAATAGTGCAGGTAGTGTAGGACTAGATATAATTTCCCACATCCTATCAAAGTTTCGGCCAGTAGAAGTGTTTTTGTAGTACTTCCACTATCTTTTCAATGTCGAAGTGTCCTGCCACCTGACTGTAGTGGGATTCCAAAATCATCTTCGCTCGCTCGCTTGATGGAACATAGAGATGGCCCAGATGGCACAACATCTCATCTTGAATATGGAAATTAGTGACCACTAAGTTTGGACCCAACATTCGGTAGACTGTGGAAAAATCAGGGTCTATCTCATAGAGGTGAGGCCATATAAAGGTATCATGGCTGCAATATTATAGCATTGTGGTGAGTGTTGTGACTAGAGGTCAGCTGAGGCAATCACCGACTCGGTTGGTACTTCCTGTTTTATATTTGATGTTGAGGTGGAACTTCTGCAAGTATGTGGACCATTTTTTATGGCGACATTCTACAATTTTCCTTGTGTCTGCATGAACTGCATTGGCTTATGATCAATGTGGATGATTGTATCCTTATTAAGAATGTAATGTCTCCATTGGAAGTAGGATTGCACATTGGAGTACATTTCTTTGTCATAATTAGGGTACTTATGGAAAACATCTGATAGTGTCTCACCATGATAGGCCACGGGGTGGTCGTGATGAGTGAGAACGATACCCACAACATAGTCTGAAGCATATGTCTCGATCTCAAACGGTTGTTGCAGGTTCGGTAATGAGATTACTAGGGCTAAGCACAAGCACTACTTCAAATCATTGAATGATTGTTGTTGGGACAGGCCCCACACAAATTTTTCCTTACCACCACCCCTGGTTACTTGGTTGAGGGCCCATGCAATATGGGAGAATCCCAACACGAAACTGTGATAGAAATTGGTAAGGCCCAAGAATATTTGAAGCTCAGTGAGTGTGGTTGGGGATGGCCAATCATGGATGACTTGGATCTTGGTCGGATCCACATGTACACCATGTTTATCAATGATGTATCCCAAGTAATGGGCCCTTTCTATATCGAAGGATCATTTTTCCAAGTCGGCATATAGCGTGTGTTGTTGCAGGGTGTGCAGAACATGTTGAACCTGCAAAAAGTGTTCCTCCCAAGTCTTATTGTAGATGAGGATGTCATACAGATAAACCACTACAAAAGTATTAGTGAAAGGTCACAGGATATCATCCATTATCCTCATGAAAGTGGTTGGATCATTTTTCAAACCGAAGGGCATGACCAACCATTCAAAAAGACCTTATTTTGACTTGAAGGCAGTCTTCCATACATATGTCTGTTCTATTGGGATCAGGTGGTATCCATACTTCAGATCAATCTTACTGAAGTATTTGTCCCCCATGAGCTGATAAAGGAGGTCGTTGATTCATGGAATTGGGTATCGGTTCATGACTGTGATTTTATTTAGGGCTTGGTAGTCAATGCAGAGTCCCTAGGTCCCATCTTTCTTCTTCACCAACACGATTGGGCTCCCACAAGGCGATGAGATGGGATGGATGTGCCTCTTGTGGAGAAGTGCTTGGATCTACCACTTGATCTCCTCATTCTCTAACAGAGAGTGGAGGTACATTGGCCCATTGGGTAGCAGTGCGTCGAGGGTCAGATCAATGGGATGCTTGACCTGATAGTGCAGAGGTACCCCAATAGGTGAGGAGAAGATATCTGAGTATTCTTCCATGACCTTATCCACTTGCTTCTGTTGTGTGGAGAGGTTGGTCACGGAGGCCCTAGATGTAGCTATGATATTTCGCTCACTCTGAGAGAGAATTACAAAGAAGACAAACTTCCTACTCTGAGAGCTTACCTTCCTGCATTGCTTGGCAGAGATCAAGTAAATAGCACTAGGTGGGATTGCCTCGGGTATCTTGTACAATTTCTTGTTCAAAGTAATAATAACACTACAAAGCCTAGACTCATATACATCATGACATTTCCATAAATAAGGTTGGCCCAAGAGAACATTACAAAATTCGATAGGAGAAACATCACACAATACCTCGTATTTGAAGGGCTTGATGTTATACGATAGGCGGAACTATTGCCTAACGTGGAGATTGCTTCCTTGGCAGAGCCATCCAATGGTGTAGGGTTGCGGGTGCAACGTTGTCGGCAGGGATAGCTGCTTGACAACCTATGCTAATATGAGGTTCTTTTGGCTACCGCTATCAAGAATGAAGTATAATGGGGTACCTTTCATCCACATCTGTGAATGAAAAAGGCGTTCACCTTCCTCTTGCTCGTCTGGCTCACCAGGATGGAGCTTAGTGGTAGCAACGGTAGCACTAGGTTCCGCATCAATAATCTGTCTCCCCCTTTCTATTTTTGAATTAGATTCAGAACCTTCATATGATTCATAGGCTCTCACCTCAGCCACCGACAACTTCTTTGAGTGAAAATCAACATTGTTATGTCAGGGGCTCTTATGGAAGTCACACCACTTACCGATATATTTCTTTGTATTTTCAATGTCCTTCTTTGTTTGCGGCTTGGAATAGTTGTCCTGAGGTTTTCCATATTTTCTCTGTCATTTTTTCTACGGATTGGGGCCACCCTTTCCCTTATTTCGTTGTGAGGGGTTCCCAGGCCTAAATTGTCGCGTCTTTTGTTTAAGATTTTGCTCAATTTTGACGACATATCGATAGGCCTCTACCAAGGAAAAGATTTCCAGAAACTCCATTTTGGATTGGATGTATCTATGTAGAACACCGTGATACTTGAGCACTATATGTCGCTCAAAATATTTTATACCCATCTTGGTGTGCAATATATGGAAGATATTTGTGAACTCAAGCACTACTTGGTTTCTTTCCTGTCGCGGTGTGGTCCATTTTGTATACAATTCGTCATAACTTCCGATAGGGTAGTATTTTTCCTTAATATCATCCCTAAAGGACTCCCAGGTGACCATGAATATAAATAATGAGGGTTCCTCTGTGTTGTAAATACTATGCTTAAACAATGGGGGGGGGGGTTGAATCAGTTGTTACTATGCTTAAACAATTTTATGCCTATTGAAATATTATTAATGTTCTCCAAGTAATAATCAATATTATGCAAGTCATGAACATAAATAATAAATATGAATCACACATATGATATACACAGAGACATATATTCATGTGGAAACCCATAAAGGGAGAAAACCTCTTCTTCTTAGAATGATAGGCAGTCTTTTAAGTTCTGTACATCATCAATATTTGAGCACTAACTCAAAATGAGGCTACAACCTCTTCTTTAACAAGCTAAAACTTGTAGAGAACACCAACCCTCTGGTTTCTCTAGCACCCACTAGAAGGAAACACCAACTCCCTGAGTGTTGAAGAACCAACTGGATGGAAGCACCAACATCCAGTCACATAGGCATCAACCTGTATAATAGATAACAATGGTTCTACCTTGCACCACCCTACCACCCTGGTTTTTCTGGATGCAACCAGATGGAATCTACAACTCCCTATGTTCAAGAACCCACTTGAAAATTTGAGGAAAATAGTCCTCCCTAGCACCACCCTACCTAGATATAAATATTTTCTTGCTGAAATTTATTACTGTGATACATAATTTATCAATGGCTTACCAATCTCATCATTGTTCTGCTACACTGATCTGCTCTGTCTGCATCAGTTTCTTCCTGCTCGCATATTTGTGCGCTTAAGTTCTCGTACAGTCTATTGTTTTCACCATTTTTGCTCTATCCAGCTTATGTTCCTCATCTCTGCATTTTCTCCCTCAATTCATGCTATAATATTCATTGCTTACAATTCAACTACTTTTTACAAAGAAACAACAACCTCTCTCTTTCATGACATTTTTCTTTTATTCTTGCTCTCATCATCTGTTACACTCCACATCTCCAATGATCAAGTTGGGAATCTAAAAACCACTCAGGAATCATGATTCCAACGCTTAGGAACAATGATTCAACCACTTAGGAACAATGATTCAGTTAGTGTAACTGATCAAGAAATCACGAGATGAAACAACAACCCTTCGATCATATTTGGTTTGATCATCGTCGTTGGATTATACACATAGATTTTTTTTAACTTTTCAATGTGTAACCTCTGATGTGGAGCCTAGAAGCACTAGCTCCTTCCTCAATCTTCCACTGATGTGACCTTGGATGATGTTCTCATGTGACCATGTGATTGTGGGCACGACCAAAGGTGGTTTGAGGGAAATCTACTTTTTTCCCTGCAATTCACTACAGAGATCCATGTATGCCTTTGGCGATATCGTGGTTTTGATTGTGTCCCACTCATGAAAAATTAAGACCCAAGCATGTTATGACCCTGCAATGCAATGGGACCGTCGATCTCACAATCTTGACAGTGCTCCTGAACTGACGGATCATATCTCTCCTTTCAAGTTCTGCGGATAAGATCTAACCTTCCTAAATCAACGACTGTGATTTATTCTATGATCCAGGCTTTAGGAGTTTCAACTCTCAAACCTTGTTTTCCTTCATACGTCAATATTCCAAAGTCGATGATTCATGGACACCTGTCCTTCTCAATCGACGGTTATGCCTCTACTTCAGGGATTTTACCTCTCAACTAGATCAACGGTCTTGTGTCCCCTTTCTTGATCAACGGTCGATATATTATTCACTACTTCGAGATTCGGTGATTTCAATTCTCAACCTTAACGCTCTCCCAGAACACTTTTACCTAGAGGTCACTGATTTCTGCCACGTGTCCTCCTCAAATCAATGGTCCTAGTTCACTTTGGAACTTCGGCCTTCGGGAGATTCAACTCCTCTACACTTTCTTGCTCCCGGATCATTTCACTCGAAGTCCATGATCTAATGACGTGTGTCCCCTTGAATCAGACGGTTGAGGATTACTTTGGGCCTTTACCTAAAATCCACAGATTTATGCCATGTCTCTTCTGGATCAGATGGCCTAGATCCACTTCAGATGATCCGACCCTTGATATTTACTTAGGACGATCTGACGACTGAGATCTATTTCGGATGATTGGACAATCGAGATTTACTTCGGCTCTCAGGATCTCCAGGCTTCAGGAGTTTCAGATCTCAACTGAAAACTCTCGAAGTGATTTCTCCAGAGTTTGCAATCCGTCACCATGTATCCCTCTGGATCTAACAGTTGAAATTTACTCCAACTCTCTGGCTCTCCAAACTTCAGGGATTTCAAATATCAAACTTTTCTCCCTCCTGAACTCACGGTCTGCTAACACGTATCTTTTGATGATCAATGAACTAGATTATCCTCCTGGTGATGAACAACCTCAAATTACTTTGGATATTTCACCTTTTTTTGATCCACGAACTTCTGCAGCTGTGGATATTATGCCACCTGTCCTCCTTGACAATGGATGTTCCCAAACTACTTCAGGACTTCATAACTTTGGTAAGTCCTCTCTCTTGTGTGTGAAAAGCGTTAAGGCTCGTGCACCTTGTTTCGATCATACGGTTGTTGGTCCTCTATGCTGTGATCCAACAGTCATCGTCGCCCTCTCTTCTGAGCTTCTGATCTCTCTAACTTAGAAGGTTTTATAAGTGTTCAAATTTCTCGACCTTTTCTCCTCCTATGAGTCCGTCTCTTGGACCTTGTATACACTTTTGGAAATAGCTATCTCTTTTGAGCTCGTCTTCGTCGTTATTTTTATTTCCATCAATGACAAGCACACTCTTCCTGTAAAACATGCCAACAATTTCCCCCTTTGGCATTGATGGCAACCATGAAAGGATGCACTGTTCTGCTTAGACCTCCAACTATAGCATCCACACCACACCTTTTCTTCCCCTTTGACATCAATGTCAAAGAAAACTGAGAGTGACTCTGTTATCCACCTGAACAGAGATACAATGAGCACTCTCCCCCTGATCAGATAGACTTTTTTAACTTGATAACAGGGTCATGCCCAACTTCTGGCATATATACTCAAACTGATATTTTGCAAGCGAATTAGTGAAGATATCAACTATATGTTCTGTGGAAGGAATATAATTCAACTGAACAACTCTGTTTGTAACCTGCTCTTTGCGAAAATGATACTTTATTAGTATATGCTTAGTCTTTGAATGAAGAGCAGGATTATTTGAGACACTAATGGAACTGGTGTTATCATAGTGAAGTGGAATTGGATCAATATAAGTTACCTTCAAATCTGCAAGAGTTTGTATCATCCATAAGATCTGAGTGCAGCAAGTAGCAACGGCAATGTACTCTTCCTCTATAGTTGATAATGAAATAAATCCCTACTTATTAATAATCCATGCTACTAACGAATCACCTAAGAAGAATGCACCTCCACTGGTTCTCTTTCTCTCATCCAAACAATTTTCCTAATCAACATCTGAATATGCAGTTAATTGAAAATTTTGATTTCTAGGATACCAGAGACCATAAGTCATTGTACCCTTCAAATATTTGAATATCCTTTTGACAACTGCTAAATGACTTTGTTTAGGAGCAAACTGATAAATACCTACCATTCCAATAGCTTGCATTATATCAGGACGTGATGATGTGATGTACATAAGATTTCATATCATTGATTGATATGTTCTTTGATCAACATAAGGTGAAATATCATCTTTACTTAGCTTGCAACCAACCACCACAGGTGTACTAACAGAAGAGGAATCTTCCATCTGAAACTTCTTCAACATCTATTTCAAATACTTTTCTTGAGAGATAGATAGCCCTGCAAAACTCTGATTGATTTGTAAACCAAGAAAATATGGCAGTTCTCCTATCAAGGACATCTCAAACTGAGTTTGCATAGAATTAGCAAACCACTGAACTGAAGGGTCATTGGTACATCCAAAAATAATTTCATCTACATAAACCAAAACAACTAATAAATCATCACCTTCAGACTTAATGTATAGATTACTGTCAACAATACCTTTCTTGAACCCTTTGTCCTGTAGAAATTTGTCTAGTCTATAGTACCATGCTCGTGGTGCCTGTTTCAGTCCATATAATGCCTTTTTCAAATTACATACATAGTTAGGATTATCTGTCAGTGAAAATCCTTCAAGTTGCTCCACATATACATCTTCTTCTAGATATCCATTAAGAAATGATAACTTAACATCCATCTAATATACTTTAAAGTCCTTATGACATGCATAGGCAAGAAATATTCTGGTGGCTTCCAATCTTGCCACTGGTGCAAAGGTTTCATCAAAATCATGTCCTTCAACTTGTGCATACCCCTTACAGATCAATATGGATTTATTCCTAACAATTTTTCCTTGTTCATTTATTTTATTCTTAAACACCCATTTGGTGCCAATTACATTCTTATATGCAAGTCTAGGAACAAGCTCCCAAGTATTGTTCTTCTCAATTTGATCTAGTTCATCATTCATTGATTTTAATCAATTTACATCTTTACTGGCTTCATTAAAGTTCTTGGGTTCCACCATGGATATGAAGGCTATATGTGATTGCTCATTGTCTTTGATTATCCTTCTCCTGGTTTGTACACCTTTGTCTTTCTCACCAATTATCTGACTTGCAGGATGATTCTTTTGAGTAATTATGGAGGGAGGATTTGATGTTGTCTACTGATTTGAGTATGCCTAAGTATTTTTATCTTCCTCTGACTCAGAGTCTTCTCTTTCTGATTCTTGGACCTGTTCATCTTCAACTTCAATTATATCCTTTGTTGTTGATTCAACACTGCTTACATCTCGTACCAGGATTTCTTCATCAACTTTTATGTCAATACAATCAACCAATTTATGCAGCCTCTTATTATAGCATCTGTATCCTTTACTATTTGTAGCATACAATAATAAGATACCTTCATCAAACCTGTCATCATATTTGCCAAGATTTTCATCATTGTTCTTGATATAACACTTACTCCCAAACACTTTAAAATGCTTGATTGAAGTAGGTCTTCCAAACCATAGTTCATAAGGAGTCTTGTCACTTTGTGGCTTGAGATGAGCTTTGTTAAGAATATGTACATCTGTGTGAATTGCTTCTACCCAATATGTCTGAGCAATATTCCTTTCATTCATCATTGATCTTTCCATCTACTAAACTGATCTATTATGTCTCTCAACTACTCCATTTTTCCGTGGAGTCCTTGGAATAGTATACTCTCTTTTGATCCCATGTTTATCACAAAACTCTTTGAAGTCCCTTGAACTAAACTCTCCTCCTCTATCAGACCTTGTTGCCTTCAATCTTTTTCCTATTTGATTCTCAGTCAGAGCCTTAAACACTTTGAATTTTTCAAATGCTTCAGATTTTTCTTTCTAAAAGGAAACCCATGTAAGTCTAGAATAATCATCAATAATCAACATGAAGTAATTTTTTTTTCCTGTACCTTCTTTCCTTGATGGTCCAGATAAATCCATATGTACTAATTGAAGAGTTTTCTTTGTTGATGCAAAGTTCTTAGATTTAAACTGTGTCCGAGTAAGCTTTCCTATTTGGCAAGGTTTGCATACAGAATCATATGGCTTTGATATTTTTGGAAGATCTTTTACTTCCCCATTGTTTCTAAGTTTGATTATATGATCAAAATTTAGGTGCTCAAGTCTCTTATGACATAACAAACTTTCATCATACTTTCTTAAGTGACATTCTCCTTTTTCTTCTTTCAAAACATAGACATTGTTTTTTGTTCTTATGCCTTTTGCAATCAACTGTCCTAAATTCACAGATTGTATTTTACAATCTTTAGAAGTGAAAACAACTTTACATCCTCTGTCACAAACTTGATGACACTAAGAAGATTATGTTTCATACCTTCTACAAAAAACACATCTTGAGCTTTCCCTTTTCCATTACTTAGACTTACCATTCCTTTACCTTTGATTTTTCCTGGTGCATCATTTCCAACGGTTACATTTCCTAATTTGATTTCACTTAGAGACAAAAACTTACTTTTGTCTCCAGTCATGTGTTTGGAACATCCACTGTCAATATACCAGGGGTTCTTTTGTCTTTGAGCTGAAAGTACTAGACCACATTTTTCACTATCTTTCTTTTTCCATGTGCTAGCATTTCTAGCTAAGGGTTTTATCCTTGGATCTGCTTTGTAATTATTCAGATGGAAGTTTGCAGCTTTGTGGCCGAAGTTATGATAGTTATAGCATTCAAGCTCATTGTTCAATAGGTAAAAGTGATTGGTGCAACTTTGTCTACTCATTGGACGTTTAGTTCTATGTTGCAAAGATTGTTTCTTTCTTGATCTCCTCAGTTGCATGTCTCTAAACTTAATTTGGCAATTTGCAATCTTATGACCAAAATTAGAGCAGCAAAAACAATAACCATGGAAGAAATTCTGGTACCTGAAGGATGTCCTTATTCTTGAAATTTGTTGCTCCATCTTCTGATATCTTTGTTTTTTATCAAGGATCATCTTGTCTTTATTAGCTTTTGGTGGCAGAGTACTCACATGGTCTGATTGTATACTGACTTGGAACTTGATCATATTTACTGGCTCTTTGATTTCTGTCTGTTTGTTGCTTGAACCACTTACATAGTCTAAACCAGTTTTCAACAAAGGAGATCTTTGTTTACTCAGAATGTCATTTAGTTCTACTGAGGCTTTAATGATTGGAATATTTTGGAGATACAATGCTTTAAACTTCTCCATCTCTTTTCTGGTTTTTACTACCTCTTCTTCCAAGGATTCACATCCTACCTTCTTCTATGATAATTGTTGTTTAATAATGTCCTCTATTTTCTTTGCCTCTTCTAATTCCACTTTTAGCAAGTCAAAGTCTTCATCAGGTTTTTTACTGTCTTTCTCGAACTATATCAACAATTGTTTTTTCTTTTTCTTCTTAAATCTGAGTCTAGCAATTTCTTCTAGGGAACTAATCAGTTCTCCTTCCAAGTCAACCACAACTTCTTCATCATTAACATCACTTCATGTTATTTTATTATCATAATCCTCTTTGTACATAATCATAAAGTCATTAACCTTATCTTCACAAGAAGAATCACTATCTGTGTCTCCTGAAGAGTCATCATTGTTTACACATAAACTTTTCTTTTTACCAAATCTCTTGGATTTGTACTTCTCTTCACCTTCAGAGTTCTGTTCCTTCTTCTTGTGTGGACACTTAGATGAAAAGTGACCTATTTTTCCAAAGTTAAAAATTTTGAAAGGAAAATTGCCTTGGTACTTGCCTGATCATTTCTTTAGTCTTCTCACAATTTTTTCTTCAATTTCATCAAGCTTAGATTCCTCATTCTTATATTCTTTAAATGATGCTTCTCTCGAGGTGGGATTATCTTTACTAATCCTCATTTAATAAGAAGTTAGATTTCCTAGAAGTTGATCAATAGACAAAATCTTAAGATCATTCAGTTCTTCTATTGCAGAAACTTTCGGATTAAATCTATTAGGTAGAGATCTTAAAATCTTCTGAACTAAAAATGTGTCTTCAATCTTCTCACCAAGACCCTTCATGGAATTCACAATCTCCTCAACTCTTAAGAAATATTTATTAACGATTTCATCCTCATTCATCCTTAGTTGTTCGAATTTTAATCTACATGTCTGAAGTTTGGCATAATTTACTTTCTCATTTCCTTCATAACTGCTAATGAGTTTATCCCACATCTCTTTGGCAGAATCAAGCTGCATTACTTTTACAAATTCAGATTCAGCAAGCCCACTCAAGATAGCATCTATTGCCTTTTCATTGAAGCTAAATTCTAACTTATCATATTTCGAAGATAACACAACAGGTTTTGTATATCCAGTCTCTACAACATCCTAAACATCGACACCTAAGGCCATAATGTATGTTCTCATTCTAAGCTTCCAGAAACAAAAAATTGTTCCATTAAATAGAGGAGGCCTATTCGTTGAATTTCCTTCATGACTTGTCATTTTTAAGCTTATTGATCTAACGTTAGCTAAAAGTAACCCACTCTAATACCAATTGTTGGAAATAATAATACAACTGAGAGGTGGGGGGTGAATTAGTTGTTCTGTGCTTAAATTTTTTTATGCCTATTGAAATATTATTAATGTTCTCCAAGTGATCATCAAGATTATGCAAGTCATAAACAACAGAAACAATAAATATCAATCACACATATGATATACACAGAGACATATATTCATGAGGAAACCCATAAAGGGAAAAAACCTCTTCTTCTTAGAATGATAGGTAGTCTTTTAAGTTCCGTACATCATCAATATTTGAGCACCAACTCAAAATGAGGCTACAACCTGTTCTTTAACAAGTTGCAACTTGTAGAGAGAACCAGCCCTTTGGTTTCTCTAGCACCCACTAGAAGGAAGCACCAAATCCCTGAGTGTTCCAGCACCAACTTCCAGTCACACAGGCACAACCTGTATAACAGAGAACAATGGTTCTCCCTTGCACCACCCTACCACCCTGGTTTCTCTAGCTGCAACCAGATGGAAGATACAACTCCCTATGTTCAAGCACCCACTTGAAACTCTAACGACAATAGTCCTCCCTAGAACCACCCTACCACCCTGAGATATAAATCTTTGCTTGCTGAAATTTATTACAGTGATACAATATTTATCAATGGCTTACTAGTCTCATCATTGTTCTGGTACACTGGTCTTCTCTACCTGCATCAGTGTCTTCATGCTCACATCTTCTTGCACTTAAGTTCTCGTACAAGATGTTGTTTTCACCATTTCTGCTCTATCCAACTTATGTTCTTCATCTCTTCATTTTCTCCCTTAGTTCATGCCATAATATTCATTGCTTACAGTTCCACTACTTTTTATAGAGAAACAACAATCTCTCTTTGTCCCGATAGTTTTCTTTTATTCCTTCTCTCATCATACGTTACACTACACATCTCCAATGCTCAAGTCAGGAATCTCAAAAATGCCCAAGAATCATGATTCTGACACTCATGCACAATGATTCAACCACTCAGGAACAATGATTTAGTTAGTGTAACTAAATCGTAATTGATTAAGAAATCACGAGATGAAACAACAACCCTTCGATCAGATTTGATTTGATCAATGTCGTTGGATTATACACGTAGATTCTTTTTTACTTTTCAATGCATAACCTCCGATGTGGATCCTACCAGTGTTATCTCCTTCCTCAATATTCTGCTGATGTGACCTTGGGCGATTCTCTCATGTGACCACGTGATTGCGGGCGTGACCAAAGGTGGTTTGAGGGTAATCCTCTTTTCACCCCGTAATTATCTACAGATCTCCACGTATTCCTTTGGCAATACCGTAGTTTTGATTGCGGCCTGCTCACGAAAAATTAAGACCTGAGCATGTTCTGACCTCATAATGTGACGAGACCATCGATCTCATGATATTGACGGTGCTCCTAAATTGACGGTTCAGATCTGTCCTTTCAAGTTCTGAGGAACAAATCTAACCTTCCTAAATCAACGACTGTGATTTATTCCGCGATCCGGGCTTCATGAGTTTCAACTCTCAAACCCTTTTTTCCTTCGTACATCAATCTTCCAAAGTCGATGATCTACGAACAGATGTCCTTCTCAATCGATGGCTCTACCTCTAATTCATGGATTTGACCTCTCAACTAGATCAACAGTCATATGTTCCCTTTCTCGATCAAAGGTCAATATATTCTTCGCTACTACGGGCTTCAATGATTTCAATTGTCAACCTTCACGCTCTCCCAGAACACTTGTAGCCAGAGTCCACAGATTCTTGCCACATGTCCTCCTCAAATCAATGGTCCTCATTCACTTCGGGACTTCGGCCTTCGGTATATTCAAATCCTCTACGCTCGCTTTCTCCCAGAGCATTTCACCCAGATTCCACGATCTAATGATGTGTATCCCCTTGAATCAAATGGTTGAGGCTTACTTCGGGCCTTTACCCGAAATCCACAGATTTACGTCACGTCTCCTCTGTATCAGATGACACAGATCCACTTCGGATGATCTGACTCTTGATATTTACTCTATATTATCTGACAACTAAGATCTATTTCAGATGATTGGATGATCAAGATTTACTTCATCTCTCCCGCTCTCCAAGCTTCAGGAGTTTCAGATATCAACTGAAAACTCTCAAAGTTATTTCTCCAGAGTTCATGATCCATCACCATGTATCCCTTTGGATTTGACTGTTGAAATTTACTCCGTCTCTTCGGCTCTCTGGACTTTGGGGATTTCAAATATCAAACTTTTCTCCCTCCTGAACTCACGGTCTGCTGACACGTATCTCCCGATGATCAACGAACCATATTCTCTTCTTGGTGATGAACAGTCTCAAATTACTTAGGCTATTTCACCTCTTTTTAATCCATGAAATTCTAGAGTTGTGGATCTGACACCATCTGTCATCCTTGACGATGCACGGTCCCAAACTACTTTGGTTCTTTGGAGCTTTGGTAAGTCCTCTCTCTTGCGTGCGCAAAGCGTTAAGGCTCGTGCACCTTGTTTCAATCAGACGATTGTTGGTCCTCTGTGTTGTGATCCAATGGTCACTATCACCCTCTCTTCTTAGCTTCTGATCTCTCTGACTTAGAAGTTTTTCTAAGTGTTCAAAGGTCTTGACCTTTGCTCCTCCTACGAGTCAGTCTCTTGGACCTCGTCTGCATTTCTGGAAAGTGCTATCTCTTATGAGCTTGCTCATCTTCGTAGTTTTTGTTCTTGCCATCAATGACAAGCACACTCTTCCTATAAAACATGCCAACACTATGTTTCCTTTTTATCACATAAATTTTCCCACCAATATTTGACATGGGGAATGGCTTTGAGGAGCGCAAAAGTAATCTTTTCTCTATTCGAAAAGTTATGGATAGAGAAATACCCTTCTAGTAGATTCAACCATTTTTCTACAACATTTGTGTCTATTTGACCTTCAAATATAAGAGTATCAAAGTTGATTTGTACCTTTAAGGGGGTGGCACCTCCGTTTGAGGAAGATACGTGGCCTGTTGGTAGCCGCCGAAGGATTTGTGAAAAACTATCCATCATCTCGTTCCTCTGTTGCATGAGGGATTCCTTGAGAAACATTTTGAAAGGATCTCTTGTTCTATCATATTTATTTTCTCCCTCCATGAGAGGTCTCTTGGGCATGAAATAGATTTTGTCCTCAAGGGAAACAAGCTCGAGACCCAATTGTTTGTACTCTGACCTCGTGGGGAACATGCATTAAAAACGACAAGGAGAAGACCACTCTGATACCACTGATCCAAATTTTATGAGTAGCAAAAAAGGAATATAGATTATTAAAATATGCTTAACATAGAATAACATAGATACAGTAAAATTGGTTTCTATTCAATAAGGAAATAAGCTGAAACTGTAAAATTTAGCGGAAAATAAGCTTGTTGGAATGGTGGCGTCTTATCTTTGAGAAGAGATGTGAAGGTTGTGCTCATTCGCAAGAACATAATTACAATGAGGCTCTGAAGGCCTTTTGACAATAAGCATGAATTTGAAAACTCTATATATTGAAAAACCAAACCCTAGGAGATGAAGCGACAAAAGTCATGCGGGCCCTGTTGGGGTAAGTTAGTACATCAACTTCCTGGGGTCGTAACGTTTGCATACGATCTTCGTTTTAGGCGCACAATAGCCTGTTGGAAATATATATCGAAGGACTACAAATTTTTCCATTAGAATTTGACTTTGTCTACACTTTAATTGTGGAAAGCCCTAAAAACGTTGTTTAGGGCCTCAAAATGACCCCCGAAGTCAAGGACATGAAAACTAGGAAAATCCTATCAAACTGGAAAACTGCCAAAATGAACCAGTTGGAATAGGTGGGAGGCCACTGAAATCCATATGGATCAATAAGGAACTTTATGCATCTCTAACAATACCAAAATTTTCAACTCTTGAACATTTGGCACATAAACCCTGCACCTATACATGAAAATTCCATCCTCTTTTAGCTCATAGCATTCTAATTTCTGCTACGGCATAGCTTGTTGTAAATTCATCTTTATGTTCACATAATGTTGATCTGATTTGGAAAAATCTAAAATTATATCACTCAAATCTGATCTATACATTCTAATGGTTGTAGCATGCATTTTCGTGCACCCTCTTGTTGAGTGCATTAGCCACCTTGTTCTCTTTTTCTCTGATATGCTTTATGTCAAAGTCATACTCACTAAGGAATTATTACCACCTTCTTTGATTTGAATTTAGACTTGGTTGTCCAAATAGATATTTCAAACCACTATGGTCTATTCTCAGTGCAAACATTTTACCCATGAGATAGTGTCTCCACATCTTCAAGGCATGCACCATGGTTGCCAATTCTAAGTCATGAGTAGCATAGAGCCTTTCATTCTCTTTTATCTTTCTTGATTCATAACATATCACATGCCCATTCTGAAGTCTTTCATTGCAATAATATGTACATACAATGAATTCTTCATCTGGATCAACAATCCTTAATATTGGTGCACTAGTTAATAAACTCTTCAAGTGCTGAAAATCTCTTACATAGTCAGAAGTCCACTCAAATCTCACACCTTTCTTTTGTAAGGATGTAATTGGGTGCACAATGTTTTAGAAGCCTTCAATAAACCTTATGTAGTATCTTTCAAGTCCCATGAAGGACCTCTCCTCTACAACATTTCTTGGTGTTTTCCATTCTTCAATGGCCCTTATCTTTTTTGGATCCACAACTATTCTTTCCTTGGAAATGATATGACCCAAATAATGAATTTGTCACTAGTAAAATGACCACTTGCTCAAATTTGCATACAATTGATGTTCCCTCAATACTTGTAGCACCGTCCTCAAGTGATGCTCATGCTCTTCTTCATACTTTGAGTAAATAAGTATGTCATCCAGAAATACATTGACAAACTTATCTAAGTAAATTCTGAAAACTCCATTCATCAAACACATGAAGACAACGGGTGCATTTGACAACTCTAATGACACTATTGTGAACTCTTAATGTACATACCTCATTTTGAAGGTAGTCTTATTGATGCCTTCTTCTTTAATTATCACTTGGTGATATCGAAATCTAAGATCAATCTTTGAAAATATTTGCACGCCCCTCAGTCGATCAAATAAGTCATCTATCATCAACAAAGGATATTTTTTATTTACTGTTAGTTTTTTCAACTGCCTTATGTCGATACATAGCATCAACATACCATCCTTCTTATTCACAAAAAATATTGGGGCACCCCAAGGTGACACACTTGGTCATATATACCCCTTCTTCAGAAGCTCTTCAAGTTGCAGATGTAATTCCTTCAACTCTAGCATAGTCATCCTATAAGGAGTGTTGTATACATGAGTTACTCTCAACATCATATTTATAGAGAAATTAATATCTCTTTTCTGTGGCAACCCCAGTATCTCTTTAAAGACATATTCAAATTATTGCAGTATTGTGTAGTCTTCAACATTTGTCACTTTATCCTTAGGTGCCTCCTCCATGTGCATTGCAAATAATTGACATCCTTTCCTGTAGCCTTTATTCAATTTCAAGGATGAATCTTCTCTAATAGTTACATCTCTTGGAATTCCTTGAACTATTCTTAAGTTCCCTTTCTCATCCAATCAAGTAAATGCCTTATTTTAGTAATCTAGAACAACATAATGTTGGTCCAACCAATCCATACCAATGAGGAAAGCATAAGAGCCCAAAGGTATGATATTTAAATCATCTTTTGTTCGCAGCCCATTCATGTCCATCGGACATGCCTTAACCATCTCATTAATTTTCCTTTTTACCCCTATAGATAACTACACCAACCAAGGTTTTACATGTTTTCTTCTTGGAATTGGAATCTTTCCACCATCTTAGGATCTAGATAACTATGACTAGCTCCTGAATCAATTAAAATAGCAATGGGTTGGTCATTAATCTTACCTTCCACTTCAATCATGTGTGACTGAAACTTAGCTTGCTTGTTATCCAAGGATCCTTGGTACATTTCTTCCCATTTCCTCCATTGTCATAGCTTGTTGTACATTGTGTGCAATCCTTGTTTTTTCACCCCTTTGAGGACAATATCTAAACATATGATCTCCACCACAACCCTAAAATTGAATGGGTTGTTTCTTTGGTCTTTGTTTCAATGTCTCAGTCATTCTAGTCTCCTTAGAATTTAGTTTTCCTTGAGAAGTATTTCTGAAAAAGGGTGGCTTAGTCCCCTTCTTCCTTTGTTTCATCTTACTCTTCATCTTGTCTTCCAAAGATTTTTGGAAATTCGGTCTTCCTATTTGTTGATCATAGAGACATTTATCTCTCCTCATGGTTTCCTCAAATGTCTTGGGGTCATCATATTGTATCTTTTCACTGAGAAATGAGGGCATCCCACTCAGGTACCTCTGAATTTTAACTTTCTCATCCTTGATGAATGCGACATATTTCAGCAGTTCTAAGAATCTTCTTTCATACTCATCTATTGTCATAATTCCTATCTTGAGTTCAAAGAAATCCTTCATTTTCTTGTCATATTATCGCTTGTTTAAGTATTTATTTTGAAAATAAATTTTAAACTCCCTTCAAGTAACCTTATTTTCATCAATGTTTTTCACTTGCACGAATTGATCCCACCACATTGATGCTTTTTCTTTAAGCTGATAAATGGAAATTTATCCTTCTACCTGCGTAGAGTAATTATGCAGCTAAAATTACTTCCTCATATCCAATAGCCAAGTATCTACACAGTCACCCTTCTTGTGCTCACCATCAAAGATAGGATTCTTGATATTATTCATTTCTCCATGTAGCAAGTCCACCTTGGCCCTCATCTTATGTTTTCTGATAGGAGATGGACTTGAGATACTGCGTGCTTTCATAAATGAATTATTTGGGGAGTGGTGATGTTTCCTATCAACACTTCTTATTTCTCTTATCTTTAATGGAAAGTCACCAACTATATGCAGATCCTCAGACGTTCCTCCCAGCCATACACTATGTTGCTCATAAAATTTCAACAATAGGTCACCCTTGATCTAGGGCTTAAACTCCACCATGGAAAAAGGATTCCTAATGACAGGTGTTAGCTCCCAAAATGAACCTGTCCCTTTGGTCGCATTTTGTGGTGGATAGCATGGCTATTGGTAGTTTTATCAAATTAGTTTTGAGTTTTTCTAGCTGCAAAACTTAGGTTTTGATTTTTGTCTTAGAAATAAGATGACCCATAAAGGTCTTCTCTTTAAAATTTTCATAAAATGCTTTCAACAGCTAACGTGTGTTTAAAACATGAGTGTTAGCTGGTGAAAGTGACGACTTTCAACAGCTAAGGAGCATCTCTCATAGGTCTGTGCGCTGGTGAAAGTGTTAGTTTTCAAACATCCAAAGAAATATTGTTGCGGATCGTGCGCTCGTGAAAGTGATGACTTTCAACAACGAAGGGGTGTTTTCCATAGAATCGTGCGTTGGTGAAAGTGATGACTTTCAACAGGTAAGGGGCGTTCTCCACGGGCCGTTGGCTGGAGAAAGCAGAAATCACGTGCGTTTATCCACGTTTCAAAAATCAAATCATGATGCGATCAACTCACGTCATGCAATCAAGAAAGACGCGCTGGTGAAAGTGGATAATCATGAAAACTCGAGTTCCACGTCCAAGTCGGATTACAAATTGGATATGGTTCATAAACTCATACTCCACAATCATGGCGTCGGGGATGGCAAGTTCAAATCCATTAACGCAGGTACAGAAGCTGTACTGTTGGGCTGACAACACCAAATCAGATCATTGCTTCCCTCTCACGTATCGCTCACGAATGTTGGTTAAGTTTCTAATGTTAAAAAACAGAGCCGACTCCTGAGTGCTTTCAACAGCGCAAGACCTCGGCCCAAATATCAGTTTCCTGTGTTGTGTATGAAGAATTGTTTGGGATTTTGGGTGACAGAATGGCGAGGAGACACAGTGGGTCTTTATTGAGAAAAGAGTTAGACAGCCTATCTTTCCTATAGACACATCAAGAAGTCCAGAAACACTTCTCAAACGCAGTTTGTATTGAATTCGTTGAGAGGTTGCAGAATGGTTGCCACCAATAGATAGCAGAAGCTCTTGCCAAAACTTTCGACGGGAATAAGACTCGTGTTGGGTCCTTGCAGATCTTAGTAGATGAAGCTGCCATCACTGCAGTGACCAGCCTACCAAGGTCAGGCCAGAGTTGGTTCAAAACCACTGCCACCAAAAACTTAAACTTCAGAGTTTATTTGAAGGAGGAGTTCAAGCATAATGCATGGAAGAAGAGCATACCCGTTTCACATTTAGAGGATGAATGGCAGGATCTGTTTAAGGGCAGCCAACTCTACATAACATCGGAGGGCATGTATGAAAAACTCATGATGTATCATTTCAAGATCCTAGACAATTTCATAGGTAAAAATATCCTCAATTTACCTTTTTTCTTACATAAGAGTTTAACTAAGGTCTGCAAGAAAATCAGGGCTCAACCCATAAGCATGAAGAATACTCTGTGTCATTTTGGCCTTATTAAATTGATCATTCTGGAGGAATTAAGACAGCAGGGAAGGAGCTGGCAGCATTTTTTTTATTTTGGGAGGGCTTTGAAACACAGACTCGGCCTGTAAATGAACAGGGGAAAGGTTCAAAGAAACAGTTGACTCCTCAAAGAAGTTCGAGGAAGGGGAGGACCCTGCCAAGACCTCCAGAAGATAGAATCTCTGGAGTGAAATCCCACAGGTCGAAGAAAAGGTTAAAATTTGAAACCACTATAGAAAAGCCTAAAGAGTAGCCTACAAAGAAGAGAACAAACATATTAAACCTGCCCTACACAGAATCAGAACCAGAGCAACAAGATGAGAGCCCTGTCATCAAGAGTCCTGAACAGTCAACTGAGTTTGCACAGAATTATGAGACCTTCACTCATACAGAGGAAGGAGAAACATCAAAGAGCTCTAAGACAAAGAAAAATTAGAAAATCAAGCATCTGAAAGAGGTAATCACTTAGCAAGAGGTCTTGGAATGGGTAATCAAAGAAAGGTACAAGAAGTTGTCTGATAACTTCGCAAAAACCAATGTTGCGTTTGAGAGACTAGCTCGGGAAAGTGTTAAAGAGAAGAAAAGAAAGAAGAAGATCACCAAAGATTACAATAGTCTATGGTTGCTTGACAAGCGCCTTAAAAGGAATATAAGAAGATTGAAACAAAAACAAAAGAAAAAGACCCACCCAGATTTGAAGGTGCTTGCTCAGGTTGTTGTAAACATGCAAGGGGAGAAATCAAAGACACATTGAATTTTTGTTGAAATTGCATTTTTGAGGTGAAAGTTCATTTTTGGCTCACGTCAGCTGGTGAAAGGCAGCGCTTTCACCAGCTAACCGGCGAAATATAAAGCAAGTTAGCTGGTGAAAGAAGGAAAGGAATTTTTGGAAGCCAAGGGCGGAACAGGTCATTTCTCACAGGTTATAAAGGAGTTCAAGAGTATCAAGGGGATAACAATTGCTGGCAAAGGATTCGACATCAGAGATTTGAGGGAATTTTGGAAACCACATGTAAAACAAACTTCCTCAAATATCGACTATGAACGTTGAATAAATCCAACTGTAAAGACAGGTGTCTTGCCACGTTTTCATCACACCACAGATTCCAGGAGCTGAAGGATGCAGATGGCGAATTTTTGAGATTGAAGACAATTTGAATGCTAGTTTAGTTGTTAAGTCTTTATTATCAAGTTGTTTAGTTATATTTGAATTGCTTTTATTAAATACAGATCCATGTTTTTAGGATCTGTAAAACTGATTGTAAGAGGCTATAAATGCCTAATTTTGATAAGAGACAAGGGTTCAAACTGGGAGATATTTTATGCTACTGTATAGACTCTTTTTGCAGAAATAAAGTTCAGTTTCCTTTCGTTTTCAATATCAGAATTGTCCATCTTTCATTTTATGTACTTTGTTTCAGTTTATTTTAGTTCATGAAGACTATTACCTCTTTATTGAGCTCATAGACATGAAATTAAAGGATTTCTCGCTGTCTTGTATTAAGCCCTACATTCACTTGTATTGGCAATCAAGAATAGTGTTTTCCATCCTCTCTTTCAATTACTTGATCTGATTATTGTTTCCTGAAAGCACTGTATCTTTAGATGTGTGATGAGTTGTTTCTTACATAAATCATTAAAGACCCCTTTGTCCCAAACACATAAAAACCATTATTTCTAAGTTACCAAGCATCCTTAGCCTACAACCCTAAGGAGTTTCTTGGAGTGATAACAAATTGGCGCCGTTGTCGGGGAGATGAAATTCAAACTCTGCTTTCCTAGGATATGACACAGAGCTGATCTTTGATGATAGACAAAGATTAGACATTTTCAGTTGGTTGTAATCATCCATCTGGAGACTCCACAAGTTCATCCTGGCTCCTAAGAGGATCAGTACTAGGGAGAATCCTCAAGAATCACCGATCACACCAGTGTCCAATCCAGAATTAATTCTCAGAAATGGAAAGACGATTCAAGGTCAAACTTCAAGATCAGATCCAAAAGGTAATCCTCTTTTCAATTCTGGAAAATCTACTACAGAAAAATTTGAGTTCTTTTCAGAGAACACTGATGAAAAAACAACTGTAAATACTGTAGAAGAAAAAACTCTTTTTGATCAACAGAAAAATCCTAGTGATGATAAATTGATAGACTATAATTTGATTGAAAAAACATCTAAGACTTTAGAAAGAAGCCACAGTTCTTCTTCCCTTGAGTCTTTCCACTCTCAGCAACAAGAAGATCACTTGAACATTTATACTAGCCTCCTTGTTGTTGAACATCTCCTCCAAGAGCTATCTGCTAAGGGTGAAGAAAATTTAGCTGGACAGCTTGCAAATTTTTGCAGAGCCTCTTATCAGACCTCTTTCCCATTGGAAGATTCACCTCTTTCACATTCCTCCAGTGTTGAAGACTTGAAGAAGAAACTATCGTTTTCCCCACCTCTGATAGTCATGGCTGCACCACCTCCTTTGACTAAGATGCAACAAATCCTATCTTCTAGGTATGCACCACTCATATTCCCAAACCCAGTAGTAGCCATGCCAACGAGAGACTATCAGAAATATATGCCCAAATTCACAGGCGAAGGCGATGTGTCTGCTGAAGAACATATTGAGGCTTTTTACAGCTATGCAGAGAACCTTAATATTGAAGAAGAAGATGTTTGGACACGAGTCTTTGTCCAAATCCTAGATGGCCATGCTAGAAAATGGTTCAAAGAACTCCCCACTGGTTCCATTGCCAGAATCGAGCAATTGGATGAGACATTTCTGAAACATTGGGGTGACAGAAGAGATTTTGTCTACTACATCAAAGAATTCAGAAACTTGAGGAAACAAAGTAGTGAATCAGTCTCTGATTTCTCTAAGAGGTTTAACCAGATGTATGGAAAAATACCAGCTGAGATAAAACCGTCAGATGCTTCTGCCAATATCACATATTCTGATGCTTTTGATTCATATTTTTGTTTTTTGTTGAGAGAAAGGAGGTCACCAACATTATCTCTCATGCAAGATGTTTCCCTAGAAGTGGAATAAAATATTCTAGCCTCCCAGAAGCGGAAAGGGGACTCTGATAGGAGAATACCAAAAAATGAGGCTTCATCTTCATCGAATGTTGATCCAAAACTTGATAAAATGGCCAAGATGCTAGAGTTTCTAACCTCTGAGATATCTAAACTCAGGATCGAAAATAAATAGCCTGTGAAGGGAAGAGGCACTTATGACCCTGCAGGCAGAAAAACGAATCAAAATCCAAATAACTTCAGAAGAAATTATCAGCCAACTCAGATACTACAAAAAGAAAAGAATTCTACTGAAGATCAGAGGATAAAGGTCCCTCTTCAAAATGTTGTGATGGACGAAGACAATGGTGAAGATCAAGAAGATGGAGAAGGTGACATTCATTGTGTTGGAGAAGAGACATGGAAATCTTATCTAACACAACATGACTATGAGGAATCATTGATGACTGAACAGACAGAAGATGATCTTCTTGGTGATGGCATTTTCACAACAAAAGATAAAAATAGATATAACCTCAAATCCAAATCTAATGTTGCTCAACAAGATGCACCAGCCTCTCCTGGGAAGACTGCTTCCCCTGTTAAGCAAAAGAATCAGACATCAGAGGATCAACAAGCAAATCCTTCAAAGGTGAAATCATCAGCTCCTCCCAAGAAGATTTTTGCCCCTGTCAAGCATCAAACTCTAGAAAATCAGCCTCTTATCGAACAACAAAGAAACCAGGAAGCCCCTTCAAATCAGGTAAAGGTTTTTGATAAAGTTGTTGATAAGGTTACATATTCTTTTAATTTTGAGGCTGAAATACAAAAAATTAAGATTGTTATTCCTCTAGTTGAGCTGATGAAAAATGAAATGTTCAAAAGGGATATCCTCAAAACTCTAGATCCCCAATCTGTATCTCTTTCTGTTGATATCCTCAACATTTATGATGATAAGCCAACCATCACTCTGGGCCAAATGATAGAAGACAGAGATGATAGTTGTCCTCCCTTTTACATCTCTCTAAATATTCATGAGAAAACACTGCATAACTGTTTGTTGGACTCCGGTGCTTCACACAATTTGATGCCGAAGGAGGTCATGGATGAGCCTGGGTTGGAGATCACCAAGTCTTATCATGACCTTTTCTCTTTTGATTCTCGAAAAGTCAAATGTCTTGGGATGATTAAGGATTTGGCTGTAAACCTTAACCCAAGCATCAATGAAGACTATGGTCATGGATATAGTGGTGGCCAACATACCTCCTAAATTTGGATGTCTACTGTCAAGATCGTGGATGAAGAGACTAGGTGGCACTCTTCAAATGGATCTCTCCTACACTACTATCCCTGTTTTTGGAGGGGTGAACAAAAGGCTATATAGGGAATCTCAATTGGCATATGTAATCAGCGACGAGCAAAATCCATCCAATCATCCTATCTATTCGGTTGACACAGGTATGGGATCTTGTATTTTGCAAATTGATGATTCACTACCTAATACATTGCTACTCAGAAAGCCCACAGATTAGATCACAGTTCAGCCCACAGAAACAGTATAAGAAGACCTTTGGACCATGTTATTTGATGGTGCTTGCACAAAAGAGTCAGTTGGAGCAGTAGTGGTATTCATTTCTCCTTATAAGAAAACTTCCCATTTGTCCTTTAAACTCGATTTTAAAGTGACTAATAACATTGCTGAGTATGAGGCACTACTTTTGGGGATGAATGCAGCCAAAGAGAGAAGCATTAAAAAATTGCAGGTGTTTGGAGATGCATATTTGATTATCCAGCAGGTGAATAAGTCCTTTCAAGCAAAGCATGTCAGACTGAAGGCATACTGAGATGAAGTGTTGAAGGCAATTCATGATTTTGCATATTTTAAAATTGCATATGTACCTAGAGAAATGAATGAATTGGTTGATTCATTGGTTGTGTCTTCTTGTGCATTCATAACCCCTATGCCTCATAAATTAACTTACGAAATTCAAGTTAAATTTAGGCCCTCTCTCCCTGATAATGTAAAATTTTGGAAGGTTTTTGAAGACGATGTTGAACTCACTAGATTCCTTGCAGTGATAGATGAGTTTGTAGATCTGCAGATTGATCAGGAGAACGAACATGACCATGAAATTGAGGAGCCAAAGTTCAAAAGAAAAATCGCAGCACATGAAATAGTTCAGCTGTCTACCAACAAAATTCCTAAAGGTTTGGTCCCGTTAGAAAGGTTGTTCGATAACAATGATGTGGCTGTCAAATTGCAAAGTGGGGAAAAAGATTCAGACATTTTGCAGTATAATGTGGCTAGTGAGCAAGATCCTAAACATGTCAACTTAGCCTCACATTTGACTGAAAAACAAAGGGATGATTATGGAGAATTGCTAAAGGAGTTTGCAGACATTTTCGCTTGGCAGTATGATGACTTGAAGACTTTTGACACAGAGGTGATCCAGCATAAGATTCCCTTGAATAAAGACACCAAACCATTTAGGCAGAAGGTTAGATCCTTCAACCCTTTGTTGTTGCCTACAATGGAAAGGGAAATTAAAAAACGGTTGGATGCCCGCATTATCATTCCCCTCAGGTATTCAGAATGGATTGTGAATATCATACCGGTCAGGAAGAAGAATGGGGATATCAGACTCTGCATCGACTTCAGAAATTTGAATAAGTGCTCTAGGAAAGACAACTACCCTCTGCCTAAAATGGAGCATATTTTACAGAAGGTGTCAGGATCAAAGGTGATGTCCTTTATTGATGGGTTTTCTGGATACAATCATATTGTTGTCCATCCGGAAGACAAAGAAAAGACTGCCTTTACCACTCCATGGGGTACGTTTATGTACGAGAATATGCCCTTTGGATTGATGAATGAAGGAGCAACATTCCAAAGGGCAATGGACATTGCTTTCGTTGGAGAGAAAGATAAATTTGTCCTGATTTATCTTGATGATATCACTGTTTTCTCAAGCAGCCATGAACTTCATTTGCAACACTTAAAAAGGAAATTTCTGAAATGTCGAAGGTATGGCATTTCTCTTAATCCAAAAAAATCAAATTTTGCACTTAAGGAAGGGAAATTACTTGGGCATATTGTTTCAGATGATGGGGTTAAAATTGACCCAAAGAGGGTAGAAGCAATTAAAAATCTGTCTCTTCCTATATCAAAGAAGGACATTCAGTCTTTCCTTGGGACTATAAACTTTGTCAGAAGGTTTATAGTAAATTTTGCTAAACTCACAAAGCATATCACTGCTATGTTGAGAAAATACTCTAAGGTAAAATGGACTGAAGCAGCCAAACATTCATTCAATTCCATCAAGGAAGCCATCACAACAGCCCCTATTTTGATCAACCCCGATTTCTCCAAGGTATTTTACATTTTTTCATTTGCTTCAAGTGATACAATCGCAGCAGTACTCTTGCAGAAAAATGTTGATGATCAGGAGCAGTCGGTTGCCTTCTTCAGTAAGGTCTTGAGGGACGTAGAGGTAAAGTATGAATTATTGGAGAAACAAGCATATGCACTTGTCAAGTCATTGAAATCTTTCAGAGTTTACATTCTTCAGGCAAAGGTAATAGCTTTCGTTCCCTCTAGTTCAGTTAAAGATGTGCTTGTCCAACCTGACATAGATGGAAAAAGGAGTAAGTGGATAGCAAGGTTGATTGAATTCGATGTTGAAATCAAACCAAAAAAACTTGTGAAGGGTCAGGGCCTTGCCAAACTTCTGGCAGAGGAAAATTGCAGGCTGCTCGAAATAAATATGGTAAGCATTAATGCAGAAAATGATCAGTCTTCAGAGGTTAAAGAAGGTGAGAAAATGCAGGTCTCAACTCACTTAGCTGATTGCAAATGGTACAGTCATATTATTCAGTTTCTGCAAACTTTATCAGTCCCATCAGATTTGACAAAGACTCAAAGAAGGGCTTTGAAGCTCAAAGCTATAAATTTCTGCATCAATGACAACTTGTTGTTCTGGAAAAATCCCATAGGTTTATTATTGAGGTGCATAAACCAAGAAGAGGCAGCTAAGGTCATGATTGAATTTCATAATAGTGAATGCAGGGGACATCACTATTGGAAAACCACGGCACACAAAATCCTAAGATCTGGTTACTACTGGCCATCCTTATTTTCAGATGTATATGAGTTTGTGAAAACATGTGACAAGTGTCAAAGGTTTGAAGGTAAACAACAACTGAAGTCTCTTCCCCTCAAACCTATAGTGGTCATAGGGACTTTCCAACAGTGGGGCATGGACTTCATAGGTGAAATTCATTCACCTTCTAGTGGTCAGCACCGGTGGATCCTAGTTGCCACTGATTACTTTACAAAGTGGATTGAGGCTATTCCCACCCGGAACGCCAATCATACTTTCATCATAAATTTTCTGCAAGAAAACATTTTTGCCAGATTTGGCTTCCCTAAGAGAATAGTCACTGATAACGCTGTTGCATTCAAAGATAAACACTTGGTGAAATTGTGTGAAGAGTTGGGAATTTAGCTGGTACATTCCACAACTTATTATCCATAAGGGAATGGCTTAGTTGAGTCATCCAACAAAAGTTTAGTCAGAATTATAACGAAGCTAATTGAACAAAATGCCAGAGGTTGGGATTCCAAACTGAAGTTTGCTTTGTGGGCTGACAGGGTTACATGTAAGAAATCAATTGGTACATCTCCTTTCAAGTTGGTATATGGTACTGAAGCAATATTTCCTGTTCAACTTGCATTGCCGGTTGCAAAGTTCTTACAAGAAACTGATTTTGAACCAAGTGATTTGACCAGGAGAATTCATAATTTGGTAGAACTACAGCAAGGTAGAGAGCATCTCTTGGAAAAAACAGAATTGCATCAAGAAAGAATCAAAGAAACTTTCGACAAGAAATTCAAATCAAATTTCTTCAAAACAGGGGATTTAGTCTTAAAGTGGGATGCAGCAAGGCAGGAGAAGGGGAAACACGGAAAATTTGAGGCTCTTTGGACAGGTCCTTTTGTCATAACAGCGGTGCAGCAGAACAATACCTTTGTTCTCCAAACTCTTTCAGGCAAGGCAGTAGCAGGTGGCCCTTTCAACGGGTGCTTCCTGAAGATATATTTCTCATGAGGCTTCCTTTGAAGCCCTGTTCTACTTGTACATATTCTTTTTCAGTTCTTTTTCTTTATTTCTGTCATTTCAATAACTCCATGCCCAATGGTACTAGCAAAACTACTTTTCAAATTTCTGTTTTAAGTTGTAATAAGGTTGTTTGCACGCAATTCATCACTTGGTGAGCAAATAAAGGGTGCTTACATGCCCATTTGGGTCTTTCTGAGCATGACAGCTGTAGAGGAAAGGGTTAGGGAAAACAAAACAAAACTATAAGCAAGAATTAAATTAAAACAAACTAAAACTATGA
>ML777633.1:534241-678657 GCA_009831015.1 Picea engelmannii
AAACTTGCTCTCCTTACAATAAGAAAATGAGAATGATGGTGAAAGAACTCCAAGCACATTCACTCAATGGAGAGGTGAATGGCTCAATGAAATGGTGCTAATGTGTTATTGTCAAGGAGTGAGTCCTTAAAACAATCTAGGCATCATAACATTACATGGAATTCCTTGAGAAAATGATGTTTCTTCATGGCTTTTTATAGCATAGCATTGGGTGATTATGTAACTCCTTTGAGGTGTGAAAAGGGGCTCTTTAGGGCTTGATTAGGTCTTTGACCAGCCTACCATGCGGATTCAGCTCAGATTTGGGAGTCAAATCGGCTTGGGAGCTGATCCAGAAGTGGTTGGGAGGCCGACCAATTCCATAAATGCGTCGTTTAGTAGGTGCGCGGGTTTTTGCGCCAACAGTCGCGCGTCGTGCGTGCATGCGCGCATTGTACGTTCTTGTTCCGCGCATATGCGCGCACACCCAAATTTTGTAAAGCACCCTTCAATTTTTGGTTACTTTGTATACTTTTTGACCTTTTTGCAATGCTGTGAAGTTACTTTAGTGCCATGAATGACTTCATTCCTGTTTGACGATGCTGATTTCTTGTCGCCATGTGAGGATGAAATTTCAGTGATAACAAAGGCTACTGAGTCTAGCTAGGTTCTTGGTCACCTCACAGGGAGACGCCCATCCCAGTTGGAGCCAAATGTTAGCTCCCAAAATGAACCCGTCCCTTTGGTCACATTTTTGGGTGGATAGCATGGCTATTGGTAGTTTTCTCAAATTAGTTTTGAGTTTTTCTAGCTGCAAAACTTAGGTTTTGATTTTTGTCTTAGAAATAAGATGACCCATAAAGGTCTTCTCTTTAAAATTTTCATAAAATGCTTTCAACAGCTAACATGTGTTTAAAACATGAGTGTTAGCTGGTGAAAGTGACGACTTTCAACAACTAAGGAGCATTGCTCATAGGTCCGTGCGCAGGTGAAAGTGTTACTTTTCAAACATCCAAAGAAACATTGTTGTGGATCGTGCGCTGGTGAAAGTGATGACTTTCAACAGCTAAGGGGCGTTTTCCAGAGGATCGTGCGCTGGTGAAAGTGATGACTTTCAACAGCTAAGGGGCGTTTTCCATGGGCCGTTGGCTGGAGAAAGCGGGAATCAAGTGCGTTTATCCACGTTTCAAAAATCAAATCATGATGCGATCAACTCACGTCATGCAATCAAGAAAGACGCGCTGGTGAAAGTCGATAATCATGAAAACTCAAGTTCCATGTCCAAGTCAGATTACAAATCAGATCCGGTTCAAAAACTCATACTCCACAATCATGGCGTTGGGGATGGCAAGTTCAAATCCATTAGCGCAGGTACAGAAGCTGTACTACCTGGCTGACAACACCAAATCAGATCATTGCTTCCCTATCACGCATCGCTCACGAATGTTGGTTAAGTTTCTAATGTTAAAAAATAGATCTGACTCCCGAGTGCTTTCAACAGCGCAAGACCTCGGCCCGAATATCAGTTTCCTGTGTGGTGTATGCAGAATCGTTTGGGATTTTGGGTGAAAGAATGGCGAGGAGCCGCAGTGGGTCTTTATTGAGAAAAGTGTTAGACAGCCTATCTTTCCTACAGACACATCTAGAAGTCCAGAAACAATTCTCAAATGCAGGTTGTATTGAATTCGTTGAGAGGTTGCAAAATGGTTTCCACCAGTCGACAGCAGAAGATTTTGCCAAAAATTTCGATGGGAATAAGGCTCGTGTTGGGTCCTTGGAGATCTTGGTAGATGAAGCTACCATCACTGCAGCGACCAACCTACCAAGGTCAGGCCAAAGTTGGTTCAAAACCACTGCCACCAAAAACTTAAACTTCAGAGTTTATTTGAAGGAGGAGTTCAAGCATAATGCATGGAAGAAGAGCATACCAGTTTCACATTTAGAGGATGAATGGAAGGATCTGTTTAAGGGCATCCAACTCTACATAACATCGGAGGGCAGGTATGACAAACTCATGATGTATCATTTCAAGCTCCTAGACCATTTCACAGGTAAAACTCTCCTCAATTTACCTTTTTTCTTACATAAGAGTTTAACTAAGGTCTACAAGAAAATCAGGGCTCAACCCATAAGCATGAAGAATACTCTGTGTCATTTTGGCCTTATTAAATTGATCATTCTGGAGGAATTAAGACATCAGGGAAGGAGCTGGCAGCATTTTCTATTTTGGGAGGGCTTTGAAACACAGACTCAGCCCGTAAATGAACAGGGGAAAGGTTCAAAGAAACAGTTGACTCCTCAAAGCAGTTCGAGGAAGAGGAGGACCCTACCAGGACCTCCAGAAGATAGAATCTCTAGAGTGAAATCCCACAGGTCGAAGAAAAGGTTAAACTTTGAAACCACTACAGAACAACCTATAGAGTAGCCTACAAAGAAGAGAACAAACATATTAAACCTTCCCTACACAGACTCAGAACCAGAGCAACAAGATGAGATCCCTGTCATCAAGAGTCATGAACAGTCAACTGAGTTTGCACAGAATTATGAGACCTTCACTCATACAGAGGAAGGAGAAACATCAAAGAGCTCTAAGACAATGAAAACTCAAAAAATCAAGCATCTGAAAGAGGTAATAGCTCAGCAAGAGGTCTTGGAACGGGTAATCAAAGAAAGTTACAAGAAGTTGTCTGATAACTTCGCAAAAACCAACACTATGTTTAAGAGACTGGCTCGGGAAAGTGTTAAAGAGAAGAAAAGAAAGCAGAAGATCACCAAAGATTACAATAGTCTATGGTGGCTTGCCAAGCGCCTTAAAAGGAAGATAAGAAGATTGAAACAGATACAAAAGCAAAAGACCCACCCAGATTTGAAGGTGCTTGCTCGGGTTGTTGTAAACATGCAAGGGGAGAAATCAGAGACACATTGAATTTTTGTTGAAATCGCATTTTTGAGGTGAAAGTTCATTTTTGGCTCAGACAGATCTTTCACCAGCACAAAGCGAAATTTTATGACCCGTTAGCTGGTGAAAGGCAGTGCTTTCACCAGCTAACCAGCGAAATATAAAGCAAGTTAGTTGGTGAAAGAAGGAAAGGAATTTTTGGAAGCCAAGGGTGGAACAGGTCATTTCTCACAGGTTATAAAGGAGTTACAGAGTATCAAGGGGATAACAATTGCTTGCAAAGGATTCAACATGAGAGATTTGAGGGAATTTTGGAAACCACATGTAAAACAAACTTCCTCAAATATCGACTATGAACGTTGAAGAAATCCAACTGTCAAGACAGGTGTCTTGCCACGTTTTCATCACACCACATATTCCAGGAGCTGAAGGATGCAGATGGCGAATTTTCAAGATTGAAGACAACTCAAATGCTAGTTTAGTTGTTAAGTCTTTATTATCAAGTTGTTTAGTTAGATTTGAATTTCTTTTATTAAATACAGATCCATGTTTTTAGGATCTGTAAAACTGATTGTAAGAGGCTATAAATGCCTAATTTTGATAAGAGACAAGGGTTCAAACTGGGAGATATTTTATGCTACTGTATAGACTCTTTTTGCAAAAATAAAGTTCAGTTTCCTTTCGTTTTCAATATCAGAATTGTCCATCTTTCATTTTCTGTACTTTCTTTCAGTTTATTTTAGTTCATGAAGATGGTTACCTCTTTATTGATCTCATAGACTTGAAATTAAAGGATTTCTCTCTGTCTTGTATTAATCCCTACATTCACTTGTATTGGCAATCAAGAATAGTCTTCTCCATCCTCTCTTTCAATTACTTGATATGATCATTGTTTCCTGAAAGCACTGTATCTTTAGATGTGTGATGAGTTGTTTCTTACATAAATCATTAAATACCCCTTTGTCCCAAACACATAAAAACCATTATTTCTAAGTTACCAAGCATCCTTAGCCTACAACCCTGAGGATTTTCTTGGAGTGATAACACTAGGCTACAGTCTGATAAAAAATGAAATTGCTCGGTCCAAGGTGCCCATTGTTGCCACTAGTCTACAGTCTCTCATTCCACAAATTTATATCCCACTCCAAGAATTGTGACCCTTCTCTACTCAACAGTCCTTTGGCTTCCCCACTTCCCTTCCAGGGATTTATTAACATGACATACAAGAAGTATCAGAGCACTTCAACTAATGCCCAACACACTAGGGAACAATTCCTAGAAAATATTTCAACTAGAGAGAATGCTCATGAGCTTGACAACCAGCTTGTTCAACAACACACGGGCCAAACAACCTGCTTCTTCAATGACATATGGTCCTGAAAACCCACTTCTTCGACAGTATACAAGTCTTCCCAAGCATAGGATTATACAATGGTGGTAAGTTACAATAAGACACAGATTCCTTCGCAAAGGAAATTTGGTCTGAAAGATAACGAAATGAGTGATTTCCCCTTCCTAGAATGAGTGATTTCCCCTTCCTAGAATGAGTGAATCCTCCCTTGAAATACATTAAGGCCAGCTATATATATTGCATTCCTCAAACTAGACACTTTTCAACTTCAAAATTAGCCTCAGCCACTTAGTGACTCGTTCCCATCCCTCGGGAACTTAGGATAAATAGTTATCCATAAATTACACTTTTTGGAAATATTAATAAAATACTCCCTTGGACTTAAGCCCCCTCGGTTTAGCTCCCATATTTCCCTTTTTTTGGTGTATTTTATCCCCCTGTATCTTTTCATTTGACCTTTTTGTGTGCAACGATGTGATATTATTAATACTCCATGTTCATATTGAAATGTGCACACCAATTTCTTTGACAAATGAACCTCACACACTACTCAGGTGTGCACAAAACCACAACTTGGTGCCAATGACTCACCAACCTATATGTACATTTGCATTTACACTTGGTGCCAACAACTCACCAACCTATATGTACAATTATAAATGGGGTTTGGATTATGGACATTACATATAGGTTCAATGAAAATGAGGTTGTAGTTTTGGGGTTTAAAGATGGGATTGTATGGTAGAGCACGGTTGAAAGGTACCAATGAAATATCACATTGTGAAGGACATTGGAGGTAAGAGATTGAATTTACTTAAGGAAGTAAATATGATAAGAGACAATCTCATTCAATGAGTTAAGTTGGGGATCCCAAATCCATTTGATAAAAAAGGAGAGGGGGTGTCAAACCTATCATCCTTAAGGGAATAGTTTGGAATAAAAAAAACAATGTAGACATTGTGGAGGTATGGCTCCGGATTCACACACCTAAGAATGCCCCGAGTGTAGTGGAAGCACCCATCACACTTAGAGTTGATTTGCAGAGCTTACTAGACTTCACTCTTGCAATGTTTTACAAATCATTCTTTACAATGGGATCAGTGAAAAGTTCATTAACCAAGGACAAACTCCCTTCAAAGGAGGTTTAGATGTGATTTGTCCCATTGGAATTCAATGATTTTGTTGAACGATCATCTCAACAATCAATGTAATGGGAACATAATCGGAATCATGAGGAAATTACAATGTGTCTGGCCTCAAGCTCGCCACATTAAGGCTCATGTATGTAATGGATTCCTTCAAAATAGGAGAAGAATGCATAAAGAGGCATTGAAATCAATTCACAAAGATTTGCAATTAAAGAGAACAAGACCTTAGGGAGAAAGGATTGACCACCCATAAAATATTGAACTAAGGATTCATCACTCAAGTTATATGTCTATTCTTCTCAATTTTCTAGTCCCTGTTATGTTTCCCACTTGTTCTCTTTCCCTATGTTTTCTCAGTTGTATTAATCACACATTTTGTATGCCTTGGAGACACTTGTGATAATTTGTGGCTCTACACCCTTGTCATTTTGCATTTGGGTTTTTAGAAAATACATATAGAAGAGTGTTGGATTTTGTCATTTTGTATTTGAGATATTCACATTGTTATCAATAAAATGAATATCTTTCATTATATCTCAATTCATATGTGATTTACACTTTGCTTAATATGCTTCAATTGTGACATTTTATTCTCGTAATAATTCCTAGTAAACTTTCACTTATTAAATCTATCAATGAATGGGATTCACACCCTATCATGAATTTATAGATTACTCTATCCCTTTAAATGTGGCTCTTCTATGTATTCACAATTATCTTTATATGTCATTTAGTTTGAGAGAAATATGGCCAATGGATAAGGGAATTTTTTGGGCATGCTCCATGTTCATATCAACGCTCTCTTTCAACACACTATTTCAAAGTTTTAGTGGAAATGAACTTTAAAGAAATATCATAAGGATATATAAGAGTTACCCCTTTGGCCTAATAATTATTCCTTTTATCCCTAGAGCAAGGAGATCCAATGGATGTCCTCTAATCATTCCTTATCCAAAGAAACATCTCAGATAACATATACTCTTCTTGAACCAGATAACGTCTCTAGGCCATAAAACCAATCTACTTCACTATTCAAAACATGCAAACACTTGACCTCCTTGATGCAGGAGCATCGCTCTGCCTCATCAAATGCACCAACACGCAGACACGCAATGGAGAAAGGGAGAGGCACTGACACTCCCATTTTTAAATTTGAAATTTGATCCAATACAAATTTTGTGTTGTAAGGTTGTAAGGACCGAGCCATACCTTTGTACAGGTAGTGGATGGGGTTGCCTTAAATGGTTGCCTGTAACAATTCCAGATTGTAGTCAAGTCTAGATCAACATTTATGTAATGAGCCATAAGAAGTATGGTTCCATAACTGAGACAATGATAGCACTAAGGTGGTGGAGAGGATAAGCTAGTAGAGACCTCTTTTGTAAATGATAATAGAGTGAGAGAGATCTTTTTGTGTGGGAAAAATAGAGGTCTTAGAAGAAGAAAAACTCAGAGTAGAGTTAGATTAGGAGAACTTGAGAGAAATGGGACTCTGTTGCAGTCCATTTTTTGTAAACATCTATAGAGACACACAGAGATAATAGAAAAGCAGTTTTTCTTGCACATGGTGTGTTTGTATGTTTGTGTTTATTGTTAATCTTTTATATGTCATTTAGATTTTGAATGTATGAAATGGTGAAGTATTGAATAAGTTTCAATTGTTTCTCTTCTTTGAGTTTTGAGTGCAAGGAGTTCACATTGTCTGCAAGGAGTGCGTTGACAGAGGTGAGTTAACCTCAAAGAAGCTCAGGAGAGATATCGTTGAACCTTCATCAACAGAAGTGAAAGAAGTGCACAGAAAGAACTTTGTGTTGAGTTCATAAAAAGACAGAGTTACTGAACACTCTGTAAGGAGAAGCTCTACAAGGTGTGCATCAAGCAAGGAGAATGCCAGGAGGGTGAGAAGAATTTATTTTCAATAAATCCTTCGAACCTAAGTTTGACAAAATCCCATAAATGCAAGGAGTGCGTGGGAGATTGAAATCTTCGAGGGGATCAAACTCAGAAGGGAAAATTCAAGGAGTGTGTGGGAAGAAGACTTATTCTAAGTCTTAAATATCAGAAGAGACAACGTGTTCAAGAGCGTAAATGAGACCCAAGATAGTCGGGTTTGCAGGAGAAAGTTCAAAGGCTGAAACCGTTGAACATTGACAAAAATATTCTAAGTCGAAAGAAGTCAAAATATCAAGGGGAGGAGCGATAGAAACCGTTAGATCGGTTGTGGAAGGGAGCTTGGACCGTTATATCTACACCCAACAAATGAAGAAAGCAGAGAGGAGAGGAATAGACCCAATTTGTTGGATCTGAGCATAGAGGACCAACAATCATTGGATCCGGAGGTAAGTGTATGAGACTTAACCCTTGTGTGCGCAGGAGAGTGGAATGGTCAAAGTCCCGAAGTGAGCAAGGATTTTCCATCATTTAGGAAGACGTGTGGCATAAATCCATCAATTTCGGGTGGAAACGCTCCGGGAGGAACGAGCGCACAGAATTTGAAACTTCCAAAGCCCAAAGAGATGAAGGGCCAGAGGGAATCTGAACTGTCAGATTCAGAGGAACACATGTCGACAAATCGTAAGATCAAGAGAAATACGGAGGATGGAATGTTGATACACCCAAATCCTGAAGCACCGAAGAGTCAAAGCACCAGGGAACCGAAGACCCAAAGAGAATCTAGACCGTCAGATCCAGAAAGGGTACGTGGCGAAAGATCATGAACTCCAGGAGAAATCATTCTGGGAGAACACGAAGGAGAAGAGTTTGAAATTGTTGAATCCCGAATAGATGAAGCGGATGATAGTCATTGATCTAGTTTCTAAAGGTGTCACCAGATCGTGAACTTCAGAGGATCATACTCTGGGGTTTTTTGAGAAGTTGAGTTTCAGAAATTTTTTGAAGTGCCAAAGTTGAATCATTCAGGGGAATTGATCCCAAAGGGAGCACGTGGATCGTGGATGGATGAGACTCACTCCGTTGGATAACCATTTGATCAAGGTGGATAGGTGTCAGAGGATCCGACACTCCAGAAGGATTCACTATGGAGGTTTGTGGTGGTGGATATTTGAGATCGCTGAAGGTCGAAGTCCCGATAAAATGAAATTTGTTCATCTAGAAGTGGTCGCGTGGTGAGAGATATGGAATTCTAGGTATGGAGCACTCTGGAAGAAAGCAGACGGTGAAAGCGTCAAATTCGCGAAGGAGATCTCGATCGTTGATTGAGGAGGAGGTCAAAAGACCGTTGATTTGGTTGAGGAGGCCAAAGTCTCGAAGCAGGAGCATAACCATTGATTGGGGAGGATATGTGTCATCAAATATTCCACTCCAT
Organism: Picea engelmannii; assembly: GCA_009831015.1. Taxonomy (NCBI): domain Eukaryota; kingdom Viridiplantae; phylum Streptophyta; class Pinopsida; order Pinales; family Pinaceae; genus Picea; species Picea engelmannii. The sequence continues at coordinate 542,944 of ML777633.1, forward strand.
AAGATAACCAGTCAACAGTGGAGAGGGTTTGAGAATTAAGATTCCCGAAGGTCGGATTCACGGAGGAAATCCTAGCCGTAGATTAAGGGGGACAAGTGTCGATAGATCTTCTACTCTGGAATATTGGAGTACGGAGGAAAGAGAGGTTTGATATTTCAAAACCCTGAAGTCTGAAATCATGAATAGATCATATCCATTGATTCAGGAGGGGAAGATCTGGTCCATGGATTTGGAAGGGGCAGATTTGAAGCATTCGTTCAGATAATATCTTCAAGATTGTGAGATAGACGATCCTGTAGCATTTTGGGGATTGAAAGTGCACGTAATTTAAAGGTTGTCACCCAAGGTCACATGCAAGGAAGGGGTTAGTGGAAAAGATCTAGCACCCGTAATTTGAAGAGCGCCCAGACAGAGGTCGTGGGTATCACATGACCTGCACGTTAGGAGGAAAAGGGGCATGTGAATAATTGATTTGGGTTCAATCAGGAGCCTGAAGAGTCAATTCAACTCATATTGAATAAATATCCTAGACCCGGAGGTCACAGAACCCCAAGAAGGTAGGGGGCTGCATCAGGTGGTATCAAAGCTGATTTTCATCTGTAGATTTCAGGTGAAAGAGAAAGAGGAGGAGGCCATTATTTTGTTTGCAGACAACAAACAAGAGAGAGACAGTGAAAGGAATGATCTGCTAACATTAGATGATATCAGAGGTTCAAATTTTCCTATAGATAGAAAGCGAAAGGAAAGAAAAGTATTGATGCTCTGTGAGAAAGTTGTTGCACGCGTACAGCAGCAACAAAACTTTAAACAACCAGGTGAGTTGTGAGAGAAGATGGAGATGCTCTCAGATGTAGAGTGATCCACAAGCTTGTCAGGAGGGCAAGTAAAAGGTGTAAATGGCTATTGAAGGCCATGAGAATGGTCGAAGAGAAGGCCACAAGAAGAAATGCAATCCAAATATGGATTTGGAGCTCAATGAGATAAGATCAAGGATGGAAAATGTAGCATTAAAGATGCAGTGAGAGGCAAAGGTACATTGGAGGTACGAATTTCCTCTGAACAGGAAGGTAAAATGGCATGGTCAAAAGTTGTTGTCCAAAAAGAAGCAACAAGAGTCGAGAAGGTGGCTGAGGGAATTAGAAAACCTCATTGACACAGAGGAAGAAGTGGTTTATGTATGTGAAGAATAAATTGAGAGACACCTCAGTGATGAGGAGGAGGTGAGGTCAGATGAAGATCTAATAAACTGCAAGGTGGGAAAAAATGGACTTTCAAGTTTACAAGTGGGCAGTAGAAAGAGAATAGTGGAAGGTCTCATATACTTCTAGGGGAGTAGTGATGAAAGTTTAGATTGCCAAGTGGGCGATGAGATGGGATCAGTTGATCTCATAGACTGCTAGGTGGGCATAAGAGAAGTCCCAATTTGTTAAGTGGGCAGGAGAAAAGGAACGAGACTTCCTGAAAGTCTCAGGATCTCAGAAGTGAGTTCATGTCAGCAAGGAGTGTTGATAGGTGAATATTCATGTGGATTTGAAGACCATGTGAATGAAGATGATGAGAAGTTAAATACTTTCACCATCAAAGAGGAAGATAAGAAGAGTATTTTGATCATTGGAGGGATCAAATAATTCCTACCAAACAACCAAGTAGAGGATAGTGCACATGATGAAAGTGCAGCAACAAAAGGACAACCAGTAGAAATTGTCAAAGAGGAAGAGATGGAGAAGACACTGACGTCTACCCCAGCATAAGGGGAAGATAATTTAGGTGAATTGCTCAAAATTTTCAGCCAGGAAGCTGAACATGAGAAGACTACAGCACTGGAGCCTACAACAGAAGAGGAAACAGACAACATCGATTTTACTGATCTGTATGAGAAATTGGAAGCCCTAAAGAGAAGGGTAATGGTGCAAATATTGCACATCCAACAGGATATATTGGAAACAAATGGAGGAGCATACCAGCTCGAAGAACAACTAGAAGGAGTTGGAGATGTACCAATAGAGAAGTTGATAGAAGAAACTATAAGGTAGCTAGAGAGGTAGTGGAGGGGCCCAGAGGGCCCATAGTGATGATAGTGGAGACCATTCAATGTAAGGTGGACTAGGTCCACTATATTATTAAATAAGGCCCACTATGGTAGTTATATATAATAAATGTAAGAGGACTTCTTAGAAGGTTCTACTTCTAGAAGATTCCTCCTCTAGAATGTTCTTAGTTGATGGTAGCACTATATAAAGGGGTTCAAGCAATGTAATGATACATGAAGAGAAGTATTGTATTTGGAGCGGTAGATTAATAGGAGGATGCCCCCTAGAAGAGGCAAGTGAACAGGAGAGGATCCCTTCCATAATAGGATCCATTGTATGGTGTTGCCCTACCCTAAGGGTTTGATAGTAATAAAGAAGATTTTCATATTGTTCTTGTATATCTGTTGTGGTGCATTTGTATTCAGTATTTGGTTCTTATCAAGTGGTATCAGAGCACTTTCCTTGGGCAGACATTGTGGGCAAATATTTTTTATTTTTGCAGATTTGTTTTTGGAGAAGAAAAAAGAGGGTCCTGACATTATCGAAGTTTTCGGTATATTTTTGTGCAAAATTTTTAGAAAAGGGTTGTATATATAAGTTCCTTTCACAAAAACACCCAATTTGAAAAACAAAATCGTTCGAAACGGAGTCCAGGAAATCAAGATATTGAAGTTTTAAAATCTGCAAATTTTCAGGATTTTTTCCGCGGACGGCGACGAGATTTTTTTTATTTATGTAGCATATGGAAGCTGAATTTGCCCAAATAAATTACATATCTGAGTTCCTCTCACAATTTCACCCAATTTCAAAAACAAAATCAGCCAAAACGGAGTCTGGGAAGTGAAGTTATGAGCATTTTAACTTCAACAGTTTCTTAGGGTTTTTCCAGAAAAAGCCGTGATTTTCTGTCATAACTTATTGGGTCTATTTTTGGTTTTTTTCATGACAGATGAGGGACTAAAGAGTTCATAGGGTGATCAGATGGATATTTCTTCTCAAAACCTGGAAGAAATTCTTGAATCATTCAAAGCCCAATTGTTTCATACATTGGATGCATTTGTACATGGCCTCACAGATGGCCTCAATGATAGTTTTTGTAGTATTCAAGATTCATTGAATAACATGCAGGAGAGATTTCTTATGGAGAGCCTCATGGATGAATATAATCAAGAAATATATTCTTGGTATGATTTTGAGGCCGATTGTGATGATTGGTATATGGATAGTTGTCATTTCTGGGATGACAACCACTTCCATATTTTATTTGATGATTCTACTCCACCTTATGTAGAGAACATCAATGTCCCACATCAGGAGCTAGTTACCAGCGTTCAGTCTACATATTTTACAATGGTATTGTTTCTTCCATATTTATCTTTGATTCTCTCCCACTATGTGGATGAATATTCTTATTTGGATCCACATGATAGGTGTCAGTATTGGGAGCATCATTTTCAGTTGGTCATTGGGTGTTGATATCTTTCGTGTGGAGTTCACATGAGCACTTGGACATGTGACCCTAGTTTACAATGGTGGTTGGACTACTTCAGCATGATGGATTTCCTTTCTACATGGGACTTTGGTTCTTCAGTCTTCTTCAACATTATGGTCCACAATTATCCATGGGACCCTGGTATATGGTTGTACATCAAGCATTGAGGACAACACTTTCATAATGGGGATGGAATGTAAGGTAGCTAGAGAGGTAGTGGAGGGGCCCAGAGGGCCCATAGTGATGATAGTGGAGACCATTCAATGTAAGGTGGACTAGGTCCACTATATTATTAAACAAGGCCCACTATGGTAGTTAGATATAATAAATGGGTAATTAGATATAATAAATATAAGAGGACATCTTAGAAGGTTCTACTTCTAGAAGATTCCTCCTCTAGAATGTTCTTAGTTGATGGTAGCACTATATAAAGGGGTTCAAGCAATGTAATGAGACATGAACATAAGTATTGTATTTGGAGCGGCAGCTCAATAGGAGGATTCCCCCTCGAAGAGGCAAGTGAACAGGAGAGGATCTCTTCTATAATAGGATCCATTGTATGGTGTTTCCCTACCCTAAGGGTTTGATAGTAATAAAGAAGATTTTGCATATTGTTCTTGTATATCTGTTGTGGTTCTTTTGTATTCAGTATTTGGTTCTTAACAGAAACTGATATGTCAGAGGAGGGGTATGAGTAGCATCTCGGTGATGAGACTATAGAATTGGAGTCTTTAGTAGGGTGGAAATATAATGCCACAAAAGAAAAAGAAAATGACATGGGGGATCAAGATGATCTAACCATTGATAATAAAGTGCAGTAGAGAACATTGTATAAGAAGAGCCATTCATTAGAGCAGTTGGACAGGGTGATAGAGGAGATAAGGAAGATGATGTTGAGGTTAGCGCAAGAAGCAGTTAGCAAAGGGAAGTTGAACAGAGGAGAACCTGCAACAACAATGGGAAAGGAGAAGAATAAGCAACAACAACAACAACAACATAGTTAGAGAGGAGAAAGATGGTAGCTCCAGAAGAGAGTTTGGGACCCATTTCAACACTGGAGAAGAGGAGCTCATGAGCAGGAGCTCATGAAATTTTCACAGCAGTGGAGTATGATGTAGGAGCATCAATCCACCTCATCAAATGCACTAGCACACCAACACGCAGACATGCAATGGAGAAAGGGAGAGGCACCAACCCTCCCATTTTTAAATTCAAAATCTGATCCAATACGGATTTTGTGTTGTAAGGTTGTAAGGACCGAGCCATACCTTTTTATAGGTAGTGGATGGGGTTGCCTTAAATGGTTGCTTTTAGTAGGTCCAAATCATAGTCATGTCTAGATCAACATTTATGTAATGAGTCGTAGGAAGCATGGTGTCGTAACTAAGACAGTGATAGCACTAAGGCGGTGGATAGGATAAGCTCGTAGATCTGTATTTTGTAAATGATAATAGAGAGAGAGAGATACTTTTGCATGGGAAAAATAAAGGTCTTAGAAGAAGAAGAACTCAGATTAGAGTTAGATTAGGAGAACTTGAGAGAATTGGGACTCTGTTGCAGTCCAGTTTTTGTAAACATATGTAGAGACATACATAGATAATAGAAAAACAGTTTTTCCTGCACATGGTGTGTTTGTATGTTTGTGTTTATTGTTAAGATTTTATATTTCATTTATGTTTTGAATGTATGAACTGGTGAAGTAGTGAATAAGTTTCAATTGTTTCTCTTCTTTGATTTTTGAGTGTAAGCAGTGCACATTGTCTGCAAGGAGTGTGTTGACAGAGGTGAGTTAACCTCAGAGAAACTCAGGAGAGATATCGTTGAACCTTCATCAACAGAAGTGGAAGGAGTGCAAAGAGAGAACTTTGTGTTGAGCTCATAAAAATACAGAGTTACTGAACACTGTGTAAGGAGAAGCTCCACAAGATGTGCATTGAGAAAGGAGAAATCCAGGAGGGAGAGAATAATTTTTTCTTCAATAAATCCTTCGAACCTGAGTTTGAAAAAATCCCAGAAATGCAAGGAATGTGTGGGAGATCGAAATATTCGAGGGGATCAACCTCAGAAGGGATAACACAAGGATTGCATGGGAAGAGGACTTATTCTAAGTCATAAATCTCAGAAGAGACAACGTGTTCAAGAGCATAAATGAAACCCAAGATAGTCGGGTTTGCAGGAGAAAGTTCAAAGGCTGAAACCTTTGAACACTGACAAAAATATTCTAAGTCGGAAGAAGTCAAAATATCAGGAGGAGGAGCGACAACAACCATCAGATCGGTTGTGGAAGGAAGCCTGGACCGTTAGATCTATGTCCAGCGAATGAAGGAAACGGAGAGGAGAGGAACATACCCAATATGTTGCATCTGAGCACAGAGGACCAACAACCGTTGGATCCGGAGGTAAGTGCACAAGAATTAACCCTTGTGTGTGCAGGAGAGTGGACTAGTCAAAGTCCCAAAGTGAGCAGGGACCGTCCATCATTTGGGAAGACGCGTGGCGGAAATCCATCAATTTCGGGTGGAAACGCTCTGGGAGGAACGAGTGCACAGAAGTTGAAACTTGCGAAGCCCGAAGAGACGAAGCGCCGGAGGGAATCTGAACCATTAGATTCATAGGAACACGTGTCGTTGAATCATAAGATAAAGAGAAAGATGGAGGATGGAATTTTGAAACACCTGAAACCCAAAGTGTCAGAGAGTTGAAGAGCCGAAGATTTGGGGAGCCGAAGACCCTAAGATAATCTACACCGTCAGATCCAGAAAGGGTACGTGGTGAAAGATCGTGAACTCCGGTTGAAATCATTCCGGGAGAACACGAAGGAGAAGGGTTTGAAATCGTCGAAGCCCGAACAGTCGAAGCGGATGATAGTCATTGATATGGTTTGGACAAGTGTCACCAAATCATTAACTTCGAAGAATCATACTCCAGGGTTTTTGAGAAGTTGAATTTCAAAAAAAATTCGAAGCACTGAAGATTAAGCATTCAGGGTCGTTGATCCCAAAGGGAGCATGTGGATCGTTGATCTGTGAAGGGACGCATGGAGGGCAGAGACTCACTCTGTTGGATAATTTTAGGATCAAGGAGGATGGGTGTCAAAGGATCCGACACTCTAGAAGGATTCACTTTGGAGGTTTGTGGTGGTTGATAGTTGAGATCGTCGAAGGTCGAAGTCCTGAGCGGACACTAGTTGTTGATCTGGAAGTGGATGCGTGGCACTAGATCTGGAATTCTGGGTACAAAGCACTATGGAGGAAAACAGAGGGTGAAAGCATCAAAGTCTCGGAGGAGATCTCGATCATTGATCGAGGAGGAGGTTCAAATACCGTTGATTTGGTTGAGGAGGCCAAAGTCCCGAAGCGGGAGCATAACTATTGATTGGGGAGGATACGTGTCAGTAGATCTTACACTCTAGAAGATAACCAGTCAGCAGTGGCGAGGGTTTGAGAATTAAGATGTTCATATTGAAATACTCCATCAATGCTCTCTTTCAACACATTATTTCAAATTTTTAGTGGAAATGAAATTTAACGAAATATCATAATGATATATAAGAGTTACCCCTTTGACCTAATAATTCTTCCTTTTATCCCTAGAGCAAGGAGATCCAGTGGATTTCCTCTAATCATTCCTTATCCAAAGAAACATCTCAGATAACATATACTCTTCTTGAACTAAATAATGTCTCTAGGCCATAAAACCAATCTACTTCACTATTCAAAACATGCAAACCCTCAGCCGCCTTGATGCAGGAGCATCGCTCTGCCTCATCAAATGTGCCAACACGCAGACACGCAATGGAGAAAGGGAGAGGCACCGACCCTCCCATTTTTAAATTTGAAATCTGACCCAATATGGATTTTGTGTTGTAAGGTTGTAAGGACAGAGCCATACCTTTGTACAGGTAGTGGATGGGGTTGCCTTAAATGGTTGCCTATAGAAATTCTAGATCGTAGTCAAGTCTAGATCAACATTTATGTAATGAGCCATAAGAAGTATGGTTCCATAACTGAGACAATGATAGCACTAAGGTGCTGGAGAGGATAAGCTAGTAGAACCCTCTTTTGTAAATGATAATAGAGAGAGAGAGATATTTTTGTGTGGGAAAAATAGAGGTATTATAAGAAGAAGAACTCATAGTAGAGTTAGATTAGGAGAACTTGAGAGAAATGGGACTCTGTTGCAGTCCATTTTTTGTAAACATCTGTAGAGACAAACATAGATAATAGAAAAGCAGTTTTTCCTGCACATGGTGTGTTTGTTTGTTTGTGTTTATTGTTAATATTTTATATGTCATTCACGTTTTGAATGTATGAAATGGTGAATTAGTGAATAAGTTTCAATTGTTTCCCTTCTTTGAGTTTTGAGTTCAAGGAGTGCACATTGTCTGCAAGGAATGCATTGACAGAGGTGAGTTAACCTCAAAGAAGCTCAGGAGAGATATCGTTGAACCTTCATCAGCAGAAGTGCAAGAAGTGCATAGAAAGAACTTTGTGTTGAGGTCGTAAAAAGACAGAGTTACTAAACACTATGTAAGGAGAAGCTCTGAAAGGTGTGCATCAAGCAAGGAGAATGCCAGGAGGGCAAGAAGAATTTATTTTCATTAAATCCTTCGAACCTGAGTTAGACGAAATCCTAGAAATGCAAGGAGTGCATGGGAGATCGAAATCTTCGAGGGGATCAAACTCAGAAGGGAAAAAACAAGGAGTGTGTGGGAAGAATACTTATTCTAAGTCTTAAATCTCAGAAGAGACAACGCGTTCAAGAGCGTAAATGAGACCCAAGATAGTAGGGTTTGCAGGAGAAAGTTCAAAGGCTGAAACCTTTGAACACTGAAAAAAATATTTTAAGTCGAAAGAAGTCAAAATCTCAAGAGGAGGAGTGATAGAAACCGTCAGATCAGTTGTGGAAGGGAGCTTGGACCGTTAGATCTACATCCAGCGAACAAAGAAAGATGAGAGGAGAGGAATAGACCAAATCTGTTGGATCTGAGCACAGAGGACCAACAATCATTGAATCTGGAGGTAAGTGCACGAGACTTAACCCTTGTGTGCGCAGGAGAGTGGAATGGTCAAAGTATCGAAGTGAGCAAGGGTCGTCCATCATTTTGGAAGATGTGTGGCAGAAATCCATCAATTTCGAGTGGAAACGCTCTGGGAGGAATGAGCACACAGAATTTGAAACTTTCGAAGCCCGAAGAGCTAAAGGGTCGGAGGGAATCTAAACCGTCATATTCAGAGGAACATGTGTCGGCGAATTGTAAGATCAAGAGAAATACAGAGGATGGAATGTTGAAACACCCAAATCCTGAAGTGTCGAAGAGTCGAAGCGTCAGGTAGCTGATGACCCGAAGAGAATCTAGATCGTCAGATCTAGAAAGGGTACGTGGTGAAAGATCATGAAATCTAGGTGAAATCATTTCGGGAGAACACGAAGGAGAATAGTTTGAAATTGTTGAAGCCTGAACAGTCGAAGTGGATGATAGTCGTTGATCTGGTTTGGAAAGGTGTCACCAGATCGTGAATTTCGAAGGATCGTACTCCGGGTTTTTTTGAGAAGTTGAGTTTCAGAAAGTTTTTGAAGGGCCAAATCCGAATCATTCATGGACATTGATCCCAAATGGAGCACATGGATCGTGGATGGAGTAGACTCACTCCATTGGATAACCATTGGATCAAGGAGAATAAGTGTCAGAGGATTCAACACTCTGGAAGGATTCACTCTAGAGGTTTATGGTGGTGGATATTTGAGATTGCCGAAGGCCGAAGTCCCGAGCGAATGACATTCGTTGATCTGGAAGTGGTTGCATGGCGCAAGATATGGAATTCTAGGTACGGAGCACTCCAGAAGAAAGAAGAGGGTGAAAGCGTCGAAGTCGCGAAAGAGATCTCGATCATTGATCGAGGAGGAGGTCTAAACACCCTTGATTTAGTTGAGGAGGCCAAAGTCCCGAAGCAGGAGCATAACCGTTGATTGGGGAGGATACATGTCAGCATATCTTCCACTCCAAAAGATAACCAGTCAACAGTAGCGAGGGTTTGAGAATTAAGATTCCCGAAGGCCAGATTCACGGAGGAAATCCTAGTCATAGATTAAGGGGGACAAGTGTCGATAGATATTCTACTCTAGAATATTGGAGTACAGAGAAAAGAGAGGTTTGATATTTCAAAAACCTGAAGTCTGGAATCATGAATAGATCATATCCATTGATTCAAAAGGGGAATATCTGGTCCGTGGATTTGGAAGGGGCGGATTTGAAGCATCCATTCAGATAATATCTTCAAGATCATGAGATAGACGATCCCGTAGCATTTTGGAGATTGAAAGTGAACAAAATTTAAATGTCATCTCCCAAGGTCACATGCAAGGAAGGGGTTAGTGGAAAAGAGCTAGCACCTGTAATTTGAAGAGCATGTAGACAAAGGTCGCAGGTATCACAGGACCTTCACGTTAGGAGGAAAAGGGGCATGTGAATAATTGATTTGGGTTCAATCAGGAGCCTGAAGAGTCAATTCAACTCATATTGAAGAAAGATCCTAGACCCGAAGGTCACAAAACCCCAAGAAGGTAGGGGGGCTGCATCAGGTGGTATCAGAGCTGATTTTCATCTGTAGATTTCAGGTGAAAGAGAAAGAGGAGGAGGTTGTTATTTTGTTTACAGACAACAAACAAGAGAGAGACAGTGAAAGGGATGATATGCTAACATTAGATGATATCATAGGTTAAAATTTTCCTATAGACGACAAGCAAAAGGAAAGCAGAGTATTGATGCTCTGTGAGAAAGTTGTTGCACGCGTACAGCAACAACAAAACTTTAAACAACCAGGTGAGTTGGGAGAGAAGATGGAGATGCTCTCAGATGTAGAGTGATCCATAGGATTTCCAGGAGGGAAGGTAAAAGGTGAAAATGGATATTGAAGGCCATGTGCATGGTCGAAGAGAAGGCCGCAAGAAGAAATGCAATCCAGAGATGGATATGGAGCTCAATGAGATAAGATCAAGGATGTAAAATGTAGCATTGAAGATGCAGTGAGAGGCAAAGGTACACTGGAGGTATGAATTTCCTATGAACAAGAAGATAAAATGGCATGTTCAAAAGTTTTTGTCCAAAAATAAACAACAAGAGTCGAGAAGGTGGCTAAGGAAATTAGAAAACCTCAGTGACATAGAGGAAGAAGTGGTTTATGTATGTGAAGAAGAAATTGAGAGACACCTCAGTGATGAGGAGGAGGTGAGATCAGATGAAGATCTAATCAACTGCCAGGTGGGCAAAAATGGACTTTCAAGTTGACAGGTGGGAAGTAGAAAGAGATCAGTGGAAGGTCTCATATAATGTCAGGGGAGCAGTGATGAAATTCAGATTACCAGGTGGGAGATGAGATGGGATCGGTTGATCTCATAGACTGCCAGGTGGGCAGAAGAGAAGTCCCAATTTGCTAGGTGGTCAAGGGGAAAGGAACGAGGCTGTCTGAAAGTCTCAAGATCTCAGAAGTGAGTTCATGTCAACAAGGAGTGTTGATAGGTGAAGATTCATGTGGATTTGAAGACCATGTGAATGAAGATGATGAGAAGTTAAATACTTTCACCATCAAAGAGGAAGATAAGAAGAGTATTTTGATCATTGGAGGGATCAAATAATTCCTACCAAACAACCAAGTAGAGGCCAGTGCACATGATGAAAGTGTAGCAACAAAAGGACAACCAGCAGAAATTGTCAAAGAGGAAGAGATGGAGAAGACATTGACGTCTACCCCAGCATAAAGTGAAGATAATTCAGGTGAATTGCTCAAAATTTTCAGCTAGGAAGCTGACCAGGAGATGACTGCAGCACTAGAGCCTACAGCAGAAGAGGAAACAGACAGCATGGATGTTGCTGATCTGTATGAGAAATTGGAAGCCCTAGAGAGAAGGGTAATGGTGCAAATCTTGCACATCCAATAGGATATATTGGAAACAGATGGAGGAACATACCATCTCAGAGAATAGATGGAAGAAGTTGGAGATGTACCAACAGAGGAGATGACAGAAGAAACTGATATGTTAGAGGAGGGAGATGAGCAGTAGCTCGGTGATGAGACTACAGAACTGGAGTATTTAGTAGGGTGGAAATATTATGCCACAAAAGAAAAAGAAAATGACATGGAGGTTTAAGATGATCTAGCCATTGATAAGAAAGTGCGCTAGAGAAGACTATATAAGAAGAGCCAGTCATTGGAGCAGCTGGACAGGGTGATAGAGGAGATAAGGAAGATGATGTTGAGGTCAGTGCAAGAAGCAGTTAGCAAAGGGAAGCTGAACAGAGGAGAACCTGCAACAATAGCAGGAAAGGAGAAGAAGAAGCAACAACAACAACAACAACGACGACATAGCTGGAGAGGAGAAAGACGATAGCTCCAGAAGAGAGTTTGGGACCCATTTCAACACTGGAGAAGAGGAGCTCATGAAATTTTCACAGCAGTGGAGTATGATGCAGGAGCATCCCTCCACCTCATCAAATACACTAGCACACCAACACATAGACACGCAATGGATAAAGGGAGAGGCACCAACCCTCCCATTTTTAAATTCAAAATCTGATCCAATACGGATTTTGTGTTGTAAGGTTGTAAGGACCGAGCCATACCTTTGTATAGGTAGTGGATGGGGTTGCCTTAAATGGTTTCCTGTAGTAGGTCGAGATCATAGTCAGTTCTGGATCAACATTTATGTAATGAGCCGTTGAAAGTATGGTGTCATAACTAAGACAATGATAGCACTAAGGCAGTGGATAGGATAAGCTCGTAGATCCATATTTTGTAAATGATAATAGAGAGAGAGAGATACTTTTGCATGGGAAAAATATAGGTCTTAGAAGAAGAATAACTCAGAGTAGAGTTAGATTAGGAGAAATTGAGAGAATTGGGACTCTATTGCAGTCCAGTTTTTGTAAACATCTGTAGAGACACACAGAGATAATAGAAAAGCAGTTTTTCTTGCACATGGTGTGTTTGTATGTTTGTGTTTATTGTTAATATTGTATATGTCATTCATGTTTTGAAAGTATGAACTGGTGAAGTAGTGAATAAGTTTCAATTGTTTCTCTTCTTTGATTTTTGAGTGTAAGCAGTGCACATTGTCCGCAAGGAGTGCATTGACAGAGGTGAGTTAACCTAAGAGAATATCAGGAGAGATATCATTGAACCTTTATCAACAAAAGTGAAAGGAGTGCATAGAAAGAACTCTGTGTTGAGCTCATAAAAATACAGAGTTACTAAACACTTTGTAAGGAGAAGCTCCGCAAGATGTGCATTGAGAAAGGAGAAATCCAGGAGGGAGAGAATAATTTTTCTTCAATAAATCCTTCGAACTTGAGTTTGACGAAATCCCAGAAATGCAAGGAATGTGTGGGAGATCGAAATATTCAAGTGGATCAACCTTAGAAGGGATAACGCAAGGAGTGCATGGGAAGATGACTTATTGTAAGTCATAAATATCAGAAGAGACAACGCATTCAAGAGCATAAATGAGACCCAAGATAGTCGAGTTTGTAGGAGAAAGTTCAAAGGCCGAAACCTTTGAACATTAACAAAAATCTTCTAAGTCGGAAGAAGTCAAAATATCAGGAGGAGGAGCGATAGAAACCGTCAGATCGTTTGTGGAAGGGAGCAAGGACTATTATATCTATGTCCAGCGAATGAAGGAAGTTCAAAGGAGAGGAACATACCCAATCTATTGGATCTGAGAACAAAGGACCAACAACCGGTGGATCCGGAGGTAAGTGCACAAGAATTAACCCTTGTGTGTGCAGGAGAGTGGACTGGTCAAAGTCTCGAAGTGAGTAGGGATTGTCCATCATTTGAGAAGACACATGGCATAAATCCATCGATTTCAGGTGGAAACGCTCTAGGAGGAACGAGCGCACAGAAGTTGAAACTTGCGAAGCCTAAAGAGCCGAAGGGCCAGAGGGAATCTGAACCGTCAGATTCATAGGAACACGCATCGGTGAATCGTAATATCAAGAGAAATATGGAGGATGGAATTTTGAAACACCTGAAGCCTGAAGTGTCGGAGAGTCGAAGCGCCGAAGCATCGAGGAGCCAAAGACCCAAAGAGAATCTACACCATCAAATCCAGAAAGGGTACGTGGTGAAAGATCGTGAACTTTGGGTGAAATCATTCCAGGAGAACGCAAAGGAGAGGGGTTTGAAATCATCGAATTCCAAACAGCCGAAGCGGACGATAGTCATTGATATGGGTTGGACAGGTGTCACCAAATCATTAACTTCAGAGAATCATACTCCGGGGTTTTTGAGAAGTTGATTTTCAGAATTTTTTCGAAGCATCGAAGCTTAAGCATTCAGGGTCGTTGATCCCAAAGGGAGCATGTGGATCGTTGATCTACGAAGGGATGCATGGAGGGCAGAGACTCACTCTGTTGGATAATTGTAGAATCAAGGAGGACGGGTGTCAAAGGATTCGACGCTCTAGAAGGATTCACTCTGGAGGTTTGTGGTGGTTGATAGTTGAGATCGTCGAAGGTCGAAGTCCTAAGTGGATGCTAGTCATTGATATGGAAGAGGATGCGTGGCACCAGATCTGGAATTCTGGGTACAAAGCACTCTGGAGGAAAACAAAGGGTGAAAGCATCAAAGTCCCGAAGGAGATCTTGATCATTGATCGAGGAGGAGGTCGAAAGACCGTTGATTTGGTTGAGGAGGCCAAAGTCCCAAAGAAGGAGAATAAGTATTGATTGGGGAGGATACGTGTCAGTAGATCTTCCACTCTAGAAGATAACCAGTCAACAGTGGCGAGGATTTGAGAATTAAGATTCCTGAAGGTCAGATTCATGGAGGAAATCCTAGCCATGGATTAAGGGGGACAAGTGTCAATAAATCTTCTACTATGGAATATTATCACATAGGGAAAAGAAGGAATTGAGAATTGAGATTCCCGAAGGCCGGATCCGCGAAGGAGACCCTAGTCACAGGTTCAGGGTGACAGGAGGAAATAGATCGTTAACTCCGGAATATTGGAGTATGGAGGAAAGAGAGGTTTGATATTTAAAAACCCTAAAGTCTGGAATCACTGATAGATTGTATCCGTTGATTCAGGAGGGGCATATCTGGTCTGTGGATTTGGAAGGGGAATATCTGAAGCATCCATTCATACAATATCATCTAGATCGTGAGATCAATGATCCCGTAGAATTTTGGGGATTGAAAGTGCGTGAACTTTAAAGGTTGTATCCCAAGGTCACATGCAAGGAAGGGGTTAGTGGAAAAGAGATAACGCCCACAATTTGAAGAGAACCCCGAGCACGCAGATAGAGGTTGTGGGTATCACAGGACTTGCACATTAAGAGGAAAAGGAGCCTATGCATAATTGATTTGGTTTCAATCAGGAGCCCAAAGATTCAATTCGACTCAGATTTAAGAAATATCCTAGACCGGGAGGTTGCAAAACCCTAGGAGGGTTGGGGGATACATCACTCCTCATGGTAGTCAGTAGGTTTGGTAGTCTCTACACCTTTAAGTTTTATAATGTTAAATGGACAAGGATTCTTTTTCTATCAATCGAGCAATATATTGAATAGTATCAATAAGAAATAGGTCAAGTGAGTAGGATTCTATATGGATACTTTTGAATTATTTCTCGTTATCATTCCATTCCATAAAACACACTCAATGTCAAGTAGAAGGGGTTTTCAACTAGAAGAATCTATACTAGTGATTCCGAACACATCCAAAGTTCTTAAGAAGGGCCACTTTTCCTTTATGACTCAATCATAATATACAAAGGTAGATTCTTCCCCAAAAAATCATATTGTATGCACGTCTACATTCCACCAAAAATGAAAGGTGGTCTTTTGATATATGTCGAAATGGAATTCCCCCCGTAAGGGGGTTTGGAACATGTTATTATGTTTAACCATAATAAAGGCCACAAGTGGTTCATCCTAATAAATATGTCCATTATCAAATGTTTTATATTGAAAGGCTTGCAGAGGAAATCTTGGAAGCCAAAATCATCATTAGTGGTAAGAGCCCTTATGTTTTCCCTATCATATTGGCAAAGGAAAAAGGATGGCTTTCGCTACCTCAGCACTAATAATAAAACTTGTAATTAAATCCCTATAAAAAATTGTTTCTCCATGCCTCTCATAAACAATTTATTCGATGAGCTACATGGTGTCAAGTTATTTTGTAAGACTGAATTCTAGCTACTATGAGAGACCTATACAACACCAATACCAAGAGAACATTGCATTCTATATTCAACCAGACTAGATCCATCTTAAGCCCGGATCTATCAATAAATGAGAGGGATCGAATTTCTTGAGGTATAAATTTTTTTATCATTTAAGATATGTACATACATAGTTATTTATTTCTTATTTAATTTTTTTTATCATTTAACTTTACATGACAACTCCCTCATACTGGGTTGTAGAGAATCTCGCTACTCTTGATGCAACAAGGCCACTACCAATTCTAAGTGATGTCATTCTCCCTCAATTAATTAAGTCTATGTACAAGATTGTCCTAAAGTAGTATCTGACAATATACTTGTATATATTGTTGCATGCATATCCCAAAGGGGTTGGCACGACTAGTGTGATCCAGGTGGATATTAGTGGCCACCCACCTATTCCAACTGGCTCATTTTGGCATTTTGTTTTCTATCTTTTCAAGTTCCAAACTTTTGGGGCGTTTTTGAGGCCCTAAACAACATTTTTAGACCTCACCACAGTTATATTGTAGACAAATTCAGAGTCTGGTAGAAAAATGTGTATTCCTCAGATATACATTTCCAACGATCTATCATGCACCCCAAACGAAGATCGTATGCCAAAGTTACTCCCCCGGGAATTTGATACACCAAACTACCCAAAAAAAGGTCCACAAAACTCTTGGTTTTTCATCTTCTAGGGTTAGGGTTTTGGATTTTATTTATGTTAAAAATGCCTTTAGAGCCTCATTGTAAACCATATTCTTGTGAATGAAAGTATCTATCACATCTCTTCTTAGAGATAAGATGCCACCATTCTAGCGAGTCTTTCACTCTGTATTTTTACACTCTTTGTACATTTTCGCTCATTAATAGAAATTGTGTATTATTGTATCTCTTTGTTTATGGTTGCATCTCTGGAAAAAAATTGTTATATTATTGGATATTCAAGATATCTCTGTACATTTCTTTGTTTTATCTCCTCTCTCATTTCATGCTGAAAATAATCCAGATCAGTGGTATCAGAGCAGGCTTCTCTTGATCATTTTTTTAGTGCATGTCCTTGACGAGGTCCGATTATAGCAAGTTGGGTCTCGAGCTTGTCTCTCTTGAGGAAAATTGCTCTCACACACCCAAGAAACCCTCCATGGAAGAAGAAAATAAAAATGATAGAGAAAACAATTCTATTAATATGTTGCTTGAGCAAGATCTCACGTGAGAAAGGGACGAAATGATGGAGAATTTTTTCCACATCCTTCAATGCCTTTTGATAACAACATGCACGTCTTCACCATCTGACTACTTTGGAGGCACCTCTCCTTTCAAGGTACAAGTTAATTTTGATATTCCCATATTTGAAGGATAGATAGATGCGAATGCGCTAGAAAAATGGTTAAATATGCTAGAAGGTTATTTCTCTATTCATAATTTCTTCGACAGGGAAAAGATCACCTTTGCACTCCTTAAGGATCTCCCCCATGTCAAACATTGGTGGGAAACTTACTGGGAAAAAAGGAGTTTGGAATATATGGGGTCAATCCCACTTGGGATTTTTTTGTGGATGCAATAAAGGAACAGTATTACCCTATTGGAAACTATGAGGACCAGTACATGAGATGGACCAGACTGTGGAAAGAGAGGGGGCAAGCAGCTCTAGAGTTCGCCAATACCATCCATACCTTGAGCACCAAGCTGGGTATCAAAGACTTCGAACAAAATTTGGTTATGAAATATCGTGGGGCTCTACACAAATACATCCAAACTGAAATGGATTTTTTAGACATCTCATCACTCGATGTTGCTTATCGATATGTTGTTAAAATCAAGTAGAAATTTAAGCACTAGAACAAATGGAAGTTTGGTTCTGCAAATCCACAACAACCAAAGTATGATAAATAAGTCCTTAACAAACAGTCTCCTGAAAACCAGTCCAAGCCACAGGAAAATAAGGGTCACGGAAAGACAAAGAAGGACATCGGAAAATGGTGAGATTTCCACAAAATCCCCTGGCACAACACCGATGAATGTCGCTCAAAACATTCATTGGTAGTCAAGATCAAAGACAAGGAGCCGAACCCTGATTCAAAATCTGATTCAGAAAATACTGATAGAAGACAGATCATCAATGCAAACCCCACTGCTATTGTCACGACCACAATAATTCAAGCAGAAGAACCAACAGATCCTGAAGAGGGGGAGCTCCTTTTTCATTCACAGATGTGGGTGAGGGGAACCCTGTTGCATTTTATTGCTGATAGCGGAAGCCAGAAGAACCTCATATAAGCAGAGGTCATCAAATAGTTGGGATTGTTGACAACACCACACCCGCATCCATACAACATCGGGTGGCTTCACCAAGGACGAGATCTTCGTGTCAGCCAACAATTTCTATTTTCATACTGCATCCAACCCTTCAAGGATGAGGTATTATGTGATGTTTCCCCACTGGATGTATGTGATGTTCTCTTGGGGTAGACATATATGTGGAATTATCATGCTATCTATGAGTCTCGACCCCGTAGTGTCATTGTTACTCTAGGGGGTCATCTCTACAGGATACCAGAGGTAGTTCCAAATATTGTCCCACTTAAACAATGTCGCAAGGTAGTATCTCATACTACAAAATTCATCTTCTTCACAATATGTTCAAAAGGTGAAGGAAAGGATACTGCAACCAATACAACCTCTGCCCAAGCACCTTCTATCCAATAGAAATAGATCGACAAGACTGTAGCAAAGTGAAAATATTCCTTCTGCACACAGACATCTCATGTATCCCAACTGGTTGAATAGATTCAACCCCTCCAACAACAAGTTCATGACAACCTTCCACAGTGAAACGTCTCCAGCAAGGCAAGCAACGCACCAAGATTTAGTTACAACAATCGCTTTCCCCTCTCCCTCAGGAAATCAACGCAATGGACACCATTTCTTCCTAAGGAGGGACGATTGATCCAAGTGGATATCAGTGGCCACCCACCTATTCCAACTAGCTCATTTTGGTAGTTTTGTTTCTAGCTTTTCGAGTTCCAAACTTTCGGGGCCATTTTGAGGCCCTAAACAACGTTTTTAGAGCTCGCCATAGTTATATTGTGGACGAAGTAAAATTTTGACGGAAAAATGTGTATTCCTCGGATAGACCTTTCCAACAAGATATTGTGAACCCCAAACAAATATCGTATGCCAAAGTTACACCCCCGGGAAGTTGATACACCAAACTACCCAAAACAGGGTCCACGAAATTGTTGGCTTTTCATCTTTCAGGGTTAGGGTTTTGGATTTTATTTATGTTAAAAGGGCCTTTAGAGCCTCATTGTAAACCATCTTCTTGTGAATGTGAGTATTTGTCACATCTCTTCTCAGAGATAAGCTGCCACCATTCTAGCAAGTCTTTCACTCTGTATTTTTACAGTCTTTGTACATTTTCGCTCATTAATAGAAATTGTGTATTAATGTATCTCTGTGTTTATGGTTGCATCTCTAATACATTTATGTTATATTATTGGATATCCAAGATATCTCTATACATTTCTTTATTTTATCTCCGCTCTCATTTTGTTCTGAAAATAATCTGGATCATAGTGGTTGCCAACGTTGTTGGGCATTTGGCTAGTTATGTGTCAACAAGTTCATGGTTTGAATCTTCTTAGGTTACGAATACTAGCTTATGCCAACATGTTTATCATAGATGTCATCTAGAATGTGGGGAAGCATCCCTTGGGTTTCCACATGTTGTTTTCATTGAAAAAAATGTGACACCATTCATAAAGCATTAAGAGCATTTGGATTTTAAACTAACTAGTTTACAACACTCTAATCATCATGTATCTAAAAAATGCAATTATGAATTTCCCAACACCTCCTTGGAATATCTTGGCCATATAATCTTCACACATGGTGTGAATATTTAAGTCATTCAATAATGTTTGATGCCAACAACCCTTAAAAGATTTGGGTATTTATTGAGCTAGGGTGTGAATATTTAAGCCATTCAAGAATATTGGATGCCAACAACTCTTAATAAGATTTGGGTATTTATTGCTCACTTAGCACACTTCTCCCTGTTTATATAAAATTTGTCCATTATTTCTTCTTCACTAACTAAATTAACAAAAGAAGGATGCATTTCACTAATCGACAAAGACACAAGAAGATTTTACATAGTTTTAAGGAATCCCTTGCTTCAACTCTAGTACTTTCTACACTTGATTTCACATGGGAATTCATCATTGAGTGTGATCCTTTTTAGTTTGGAAATGGTGCAATTCTCTCACAAGATGTTTGACATGTTGATTTTGAAAGCAGGGAATTATATGCCAGAGAAAAATGCATGTGCACATATACAAATGTTGATTGTACTTCATTTCATGGACAAGTGGTACTAATTTCTCGTTGATAATAACTCTTTATTAAAACCAAGGATCGTAGCTTGAAGCACACCTTGCATATAGAACATTAACATCAACATAAACATATAAACCACTTTCAAGCCTAGACTTTGAGATCACCTAAAGCAATGGTAAAGAGAGCATTGTTACATATGCTTTATCTCAAGGAGATGGACCACCCACCTTTAACTCCATTTTAAGTAGCTACTCTACTTGAATACAAGATCTCCTCAATGACTACATAATGAATCCCATTGTAATTCAGCTTCGGTTAGAAATTATTAATGACAAAAAGAACCCAAGTTTAACTTTTAGAGATGATATCATCATTTTCAAGAATCACATCTATTAACACCGTGGCTCTCCCATTGTAAACACGCACTTCCGCATTGATATACATCTCTCCCTCTTTTAGGCATGTGGACTTCCCCAATCAAAGTGAAAAGAGGTATATAAGGGCTTCATCAAATTTTCATTGCTCTATAATAGTAGTGCCGTTATCTTTATGGGATAGTTGTTTGTTTAACCAAGTATGACCATTTCTTCTCTTTGACTACCAAGTTTACAACTTGGTAGGTTGTTCTCTTTTTTGGATGTTCATTTATTTTTGGAGAATGTCTATAATCTTTGTGGATTCCCTCAATCTATCATTAGTTCCCAGTATCCCAAGTTTATAATTTAATTATGGCAAAAACCTTCCAAATTACCAAGGTCACTTTCAATTAGCATTAGCTATCACCCTCATACATATGGGCAAATAAAGATGGTTAATAAGAGCATGGATGTGTCTTTTTTAGTTTATATAAGAGATTTGATCAAACTAAATGGATGAGGTAGTTTCATATGATTGAATATTTATTTAATACTACATATCACTCACCACCAAAATGACCCACTTTATAGCATAGTATGGCTACAAGGCCCCATCACCTAAGAAATAGGTATTCCAAATGTCAAGATCCCTATGATAGTGGATACAGTACACCAAATACACATCTTCAACAAAATAAAGTACAACTTGTCAGTGAAAAAAATTAGAGGGAAACAATAAGTTAACTTGCAATGTTTTAGATTAGAGATATGATCTTCATGTGATTACATCCCAACAATAAGGCAAGAATATGCCTTAACCCAAGTTTTACAACCCTTCCAAAATAAGAGAAAAAATTAATGATGTGTTGTATAAATTGAATAAGGTTAAAAAAGGAAGGCTTCATGATGTTATTTATCTCTTATTAGTCCTTGTCGTAGGAATAGAGGGACTATAGCAATCGATAATTCGTTGACTTCATATTAGGTTGTCCTTTGACCACAAATATTTTCATAATCTCTATTGTTGGAGCTAGGGAACTAAAAACATTGATTTTTGTATACTAAAAAGTACCATATATGTTGTGATCCGATTGGATAATAGATTGGAGGTCTTATTTCTGACTTCGCTATTCCCAATGTTTTATATCTTAACATATCCAAACTTTTTTATCCTGTACAATATTTTTGAATCATATATTTTTCCTATGTATTGCTTGAAGGTGGATTAATGCTAGCATTAGTTCGAATGTTTGTATTAGCATTTTCTGCTAGCTAAATTTATGCCAATGTTTGATATGCGCGATCCAAAGTTTGTCCTTCGAATACATTCTCTACTATTTGAACTATTGTTACATAAATTATAATAAATAAAAATTGGTACGTCAGAGACCTGCCACATTGCATTTTTTCTTAAATGTTTATAGAGAATTTTTGACAAACTTAAATGTTCACCTAAAAAGATTGGCAGTGTTGAATGTTTACTTAGGAGGCTTGTTACAATACATTTTCTTCTGTTTTTTTATTTTATATGCAATGTTCTCTGCAGTCAATTTGGGCAATATTGTGCTTCAGCAGCATTATTGGTTCACTGGTTCATGCTTGCTTCTTGCATCTCCACTGATTTCTTATTTTCTTCTTGTTGTTGTTCTTGTTTTCTTGTTCGTATTGTTTCAGTTTGCATGTTTTGGGTTCTGCAACTGCGATTGGAACTGTGGAATTCCTGGTGGGTTGGTTGTTGCATGCTTCTTTGTTCATTGGATGTTGTTTATTGTTGTTTGAATCGACTTTGCAAGGTTTGGGTCCTACGGCTGCAGTTGGGCCTTTTGGTGCTTCTTAACTGGGTTGTTATTTGTTGCTTTCTCTTGTTTGCCTAAGGTTTGCAATGTTGGGGTTCTATATCTGCAATTGATATGTTGTTACGTTTTTTGCAGTTGACTCCCCATAAAATACTATTAAGATAAAATAACATACAAAATTTTGCAGTCGATGTAAATTGCATCTCTTATGCCTTCAACCAGAGTTTGTCAGCCTCCAACCATATTTCATAGCTCGCGATGATTTTTCCATGGTTTATGTCTTACTACGGTTTCATATTTATGAGAGTAAGTTTTGTTGTCTGAGCGATATAGTTGTTCTCTCCCTTTTTTTTTCCTCTTGTAAACTTTCCCATTTTTTACCTTTTGTTCTTCCACTCTATTATGCGTTTCTGGTTCTATACTTTCTCATGTTTTTGTGCTCGCGGGTTCCCGGTGTGGCGAACTGAAAAATCATTATCTCCATATATATTCACATCACGATTCTAACCGAACGTCGTTCGGTTGCATACTTAGCCAATTTTATGAACGCGGCTTCGCGGATAGGTGCTATCGAACTATGGTATCTCGTGTTCAGTGTATACATCTTGCACCCAGAACTTCCATGCTCTACAATTCAACCCCTCACTCCTCGAACTCACAACCGTGCCTCTGCCTATGATGAGTTTGTTTATCTAACCTACCTTTCCATACTTAGTCGAGTTTTCAAAGTTTGGCGGGTTGACGCCTTTCTGGGTTCAGAAAAGTTTAAAATCATTTGTCGCTCCCCTCCATCCCCGCTACCTTCTTCCCTTCCCAATAGACATTAATTATTCTTTCAAAAGTCAAAACCGACCAGACAGGCTTGAAAAGATTGTTTTAATAAGAGGAAAGCTCGAGGAAATATCCCATTAAAATTAATAGACAGGCGAATATTATGGGATCTGGTAATTTCTTTTGCCTGCATTTTGAATTTGCAAAAAAAAAAAATGGCTCTTTTAGTTTTTTAAAGGCTTCATCATAGTAACAGTCCAATATTGTACTACCTCACTATCATCCATGAACGTGTCACCCATAGAGGCCTTGACGTCATGTCCCTCTTTAATATTGTGCATATGTTAGATGTCAGATTTAAGAATCTGCTCGGCTATGGAAATGTTAATACGTGCTATTAGTCACTATTCAACGTACATATTCGAAAAGATTGGCATTAATAAGAGAAAATATCGAGAGCATATGTCATTAAAATCAATTAACCCAAAATCTACGGAAGATCATACTGTCATCCTCCAGCGTTGCTTTTAAATACTTATTGTCATTTCTCTCTATCATCAAAGAGTTGGGATTTAGGGTGCCTTCATTCTAATGTTCCTGGTCATGTACATGTAAGACAACTTAGATATGAGATTGAGGCCCAAATGAAAGAAGAGAGACTGGTTTTATGTGTGTGAGATTTGAGCCAAAAACAAACTCTGTTATCCAATAGAAACTCAGACAGGGGGGGGGAAGAGCAAGTATCTTCTGGTTGGTGTTCTCCCTATATTTGATGCTTTGGTTGGTTGAAAATCCTACATGGATATTTTCTTTTTGATCTTCTTTGTTTTCTTGTTGGGAGTTGGAATGGATTTTTAGGTCACGTGCAAAATACTTCTTCGTTGAAGTATATAGTTTCTTCCAACAACATAGATTTGGCAAGTGTATCGAATTCTTCAAAGAACACAAGAATTTGTCTTTGTCAGGGGTGTTTCACTTACCATGGCTTGCAAAATGGTCTGTGATGTTCGTAAATGACGCGAAATATTACTCCATTCATGAATGTACCCAGAAGTGGGTAACAGAAACTGTATGGGTGGATAAAACGACATATTATAACTACAAAAGTTTCTATTTCAAAGTTTGTTGAGCTACTTCTGGGTGTGGTAACAGACTTGACAGAAAGCCATGTTCTTTATCAAATTTTGTTCACTATCTTCTGGATGTAGTTACAAACTCCACATATTTGGCGTCACCTCCGAACATTCCAAAAATTTATGTGGGCTGCCATGTCTACCACCACTATGACGAAAGATATATTCTGATGCGATCTGCAACATTTGATACACTTGCCAGACCTAGGTTGCCGAAATAAGTCATGTACTTCAACAAAAGAACATTTGCAGCTGGCTTGGATGTTCCTTCCAATTTACTGTAATAAAACAAAGAATTTCAACATACAAATCTTGAGGTAGGCTTTTCAACCAAACAGATGATCGAATACAGGGAGAATAGCAGTCACAACATACTTGAAATTTTTTTCTATCCCATAATTGATGTCACATAAAACGACTCCCTCGACTTTGAATTGGGCCTTAATGGCATTTCTAAGTTGTCTCGGATGTCAATGGTCAGGAACATTACAAGGAAAGCACCTTAATCCCCAAGTTTTCGACGGTAGAGGGAAATTAATACTTAACAAAAAATGCAATGTTGAATAACCAACCAATGCAAGTAGGCCATATCTAGAAGAGACAAGATATTCAAAAAAATGGGATAGATCTAGTTGGCAGCACCAATTAAGTCCAAGACCCAAAATTGATATTCAACTCATTTTTTTTTTATGAATAAAGGATTTGATCATCAAGAATGTTGTCAACAAGCTTCATCATTGTACATATTTTTTATTGGTCAGTGGTAGGCCAAATCACAATCATTGTGGAAAATAATATTAGTTGTATTTTGTAACCCATATTATTTGAATATAGAATATTTGTGGTTTTTTTTATGGTGTTATCCAATCTCTAGTATTTCTTTTCATTTTATTTTGTACCTTTTTTTCTATGTGTCGTTAAACATGGACGACAAGATTTTCTTTATGTTGCCCAGTACTTCAATTTAAAGAAAGGATACTATGTTTGTTGCTTACATTTTACATGGAAGAATAATTTTTCATAGGCCATGCTTATGTGGCGTCATCCCTATACTTAAAGAAACAAATTTGAGGACCCGTCCTGCTTTCATTCTTCAGGTCCCGTAAATAGAATGTATTAATTACTTACAACAAGGCAACTCAAGTGTTGACGCCATGTTCCTGTTCAATTTATTGCATATATTGCAGCTTCTTCTATTTGATAATATCCGTGCATATATACTAATATGAGTACTATTGGAATAAATATAAAAACTTCCTCTTAGCCAAAACTTAGCCAATTATCTAGCCACCGAGTCCTGGGTTTGCGGTATTCAACAACTATGTCCCCTACTATGTCATATACATCTTGTAGCCAAAGAACTTCTGTGATCTGCAATTTATGCTTTAACTAGTGATAACTCACCTTCTGCCCACCGAGCCCCAGCTTGCGATATCCAACAACTATGTCTCATGTTCCGTCATATACATCTTGCAACCAAAGAACTTTCATGATCTGTAATTTATGCTTTAACTAGTGATAACTCACGAGGGGTTCGAAAAGATTGGCATTAATAAAGGAACAATAGATTTTCTTCTGTGAGATACTTAGCCCTTTTCCCCTTTTCTTCTTCCCGTCTATTATCACTTTCTAGTTATATACTTAGTTGCCTTTCTATGATCGTGGGTTCCAGGGTTGGAAAAATGACATATCTTCATCTCCATCTATATCCTCACATGATGAATCCGACCAACCATTGTTCCTTTCCATACTTAGCCAATTTTATGGTCGCGGTTGTCGGGTTGGCGCTTTCGAACTCTGTTGCTTCTTGTTGCGTTATATACATATTGCAGTGAAAACTTTTGTGGTTTCAATGAAATTTTCAAATCGACCGACATCCGGCAAATTGGAAATTGGGAGATGATTTGCATTTAAAACAAAAATAATCCATTAATATATATTACTATGAATACTATTGAAATAAATATCAAAATTTTCTCTTGGCCAATACTTAGCCAATTATCTGTCCAGCAGGTCCCAGGTTCGTGGTATCCAACACCTATGTCCCATGTTCCATCATATACATCTTGTAGCCAAATAACTTTTGTGATATGCAGTTTATTCTTTTACTAGTGAGAACCCAACAGGGGTTCGAAAACATTGACATTAATAAATGGAAAAATGGATTTTCTACTGTCAGATACTTAGCCCTTTTCCCCTTTTCTTCTTCCCATCCATTATCACTTTTTAGTTATATACTTAGTCATATTTCTATGATCACGGGTTGCACGGTTGGCAGACTGACATATCTTCATCTCCATCTATATCCCCACATGACGAATTCGACCGACTGTTGTTCCTTTCCATACTTAGTCAATTTTATGGCCGCGGTTGCCGGGTTGGTGCATATGAACTCGCCTTTTCTTCTTCCTGTCCGTTATCGCTTTCTGGATATGTACTTAGTCTCCTTTCTATGATATCCGGTTCCAGGGTTGGTAGGCTGACATGTCTTCATCTCCATCTATATTTTCACATGACGAATCCGACCGACCGTTGTTCCTTTCCTTACTTAGCCAATTTGATGGTTGTGTTTGTCGGGTTGGCGCTTACGAACTCGGTTGTTTATTGTTCCATGATATACATATTGCACTCAAAAAATCTGTGATCTAAAATTCCACCATAGGTTCCTCGTATAAATTAAATTCGCTCAAAGTATATGTCGTTTCCTTCCATCCCCACCAACTTCACGTCCTTCATAATATACATTAACTATGCTCTTACTAGTGACAACTGGACACATTGGTACGAAAGAATTGGCACCCTCTCCTCTGCCATATACAAATTGACTATTGGACTCCGACATCGTCCCCTCTTCCGTGTTACACATTATGCATTCAAATGTTTCTAGCTATACAATTTGGTCGTTGGGGCCTCGCGTCTTCTGGGGAAACCTTGTCACCCTATTTTGGATCCTCGCGTTGGTGAGTTCATAAAAACTCCAACTCCTAGTCATTGTTTCTTGTTCTACCCATCCTCATACTTCTTTCCAGATATGAAACGCCAAAGGTTTAATACTAAAATGGCATCAGGAAACAACCGTAAAAATCATCATTAATAAGCATAAGTCTCGACCACCAACCATCCCTACAGGACTTGTCCAGAAACATGCAAAGAAGATCTTGCCAGGTAATGGCAAAGCTATTACAAATTTCAATATATTAGCGAAAACAAGTCTCGACCAGTGCTTCCGTGTTCCATACTTGCACACTTTTTCAATTGCGGGTTCCCACATTGACGGCCTCAAAATTGTGTTTCGAATCTTCCGCAAGATGCAAAAAGCGACTGTTGAAGGAAAATCTCCCTGCGGACAGGTAGATCTCCTCAAAGAGATAGACTCTTAACTCTAAGACAGAAAGTGCTTATCATGGTCACTGACTTCCTTTTATATCTAGGTGGACTAGTGTGTGAGGAGGAAGGAGAAAATAAGTACCTTTTACCGGTGTTTGTCCCTGCACGCTCCGAGTTGAGCTCCAATCTTTCGCTCCTCGATAGATCCTGTAGACAAACAAAGTACGACCACTTCCTACTCTATCAAGATTAGTCTGAAATAGGTCTATCTACTAAAGAGACTAATTCATGTGAAATTAAACACAAATTAGAAAGAAACAGGCCAAGCAAATTATATTAATGAGGACAAAACATTGCTTACAGTCGTAAATGGATTGCAGCAGTTCTGTCAAGTCCTCCTTGTCTACCCCTTGCTCAAAATATCCATGATCTGACTGATGATAGCTTCACTTATTTCTCCCTATGAGATCATAGGTCTCTTGCCTCCAAATCATCTCTGTTCCAGCAACACTTATGAGATCATAAGTTTGGTGTAATTCTCTATTTTCCATTCCCCTTTCACCATGATAAAGCTTGCTTATATAACCTTGGAGAGGCTTTAACCATTTGAGATATCCTTGGGGAAGTTGAGGATTTGCCTCCTTCAGTTGAGGATCTACCCTAAGATCATGGCTGGACTAGGGATTCAAATCCAACTGCCTTCTAAAAATGAAAGGATCATTCCCCCATTCATATCAACAACTTAACTACTGCCCAGAATAGGTAGCGCTCCCTCAAAAGGACCATCAAAGTGTTGTAGCACTCCCTAGTAGGCTTTAGGGGGGTGCCAACACTTTCAAAATCCATAGCGCTCCCTCAAAAGGGCCAGAGGAGCTTTATAATGCTCCCATACAGTGTAAGGGGGAGCGTTGACGCTCCCAGAAGAGGTATAGGGGAGCACTCCCCTCCAAAAACTCAGTTTTTGAGGTGCTTTCAGATGGAAAATGGTTTGCAAGCCTGCTGACTCATTTCTCCTCTTCCAAATCAAATGTTTGAGGTGTTTCAAGTGTCCTTCTCATGTCGTTATAGACATGACATAGGCATCATGGAAGCATGCTTTCTCCGACACTTGCAACACTTGTGAGCAACATGCGACACTTGCGACCTTGTGAGAAAAATGAGACACGTGTAATGACGACACTTGCGACACTATCGAAGTGAGTAATTTTGATGTGTAACAGATTTCCCCCCAAAGTATGAAGTTAGAAGACAGGAACTGATAACTGAAATGATTTGTAGACTTTCAAGAAAGGGTATAGACGCAGAGAACCTGACAAAAGATGCACACAAGCATCCAACAAATATCATGACATGTTTCAAAACCCAAGGTAGGCATACCTATTCTTGGGTGATCAAGACTTGCAAGATATGGCCGCCATAAAATACACTGCAGATCCATAATTGTATTGATAAAAAGGTATAGCCACTGAAAATACACCATGGATCTATACTCTTATGACATGAACTGATCGTAGCCATGAAGAATACACAATGGATCTACGAGATGACAAGACATAGCCACGACCAATACAAAGTGGATCTATGTAACAGTATATGTGTCATTGTTCAAGAGAAACTCCTTCGCAACTTGGGAAAAGTACATATCAAAGTGATCACTCAAACCAGGGTCTTCTTAACGATCCTTATGCAGTACGAATCTAACCATGTGAATAGATGTCCTGATGTCGAACATGGCAGAAACCACTTGATTACCGGTCAATGATGTAAATCGTTAACAAGCGTGAGGGAGATCACCATTAACGTCAATGATTCCCAAGGTAT
Organism: Picea engelmannii; assembly: GCA_009831015.1. Taxonomy (NCBI): domain Eukaryota; kingdom Viridiplantae; phylum Streptophyta; class Pinopsida; order Pinales; family Pinaceae; genus Picea; species Picea engelmannii. The sequence continues at coordinate 572,218 of ML777633.1, forward strand.
CCTAGTACATTCCAACGAATGTGAATGGATGAGCTGGAGTCGAACATCCATGGAATCATCCGATCAGAGGTCAATGATGTAAACCCACTGTCAAATGTGAGGAGGACTGCCATTGAGGCATGCAAGTCCCAATGTACTAACTGGTTTCTAAGTCTAGTTCCTAGATAATGTGTTGAAGTCGACAGGAATAGACTCGTCGAAGGAGGGCCTTGATGTATCCCCCATCAACGACACGAAACAGACACAGAGATGTAATTGGTAGATCAAATGGACATGGACTGACATGGGTTTTGAGGCAAGATATTTGGGATGGCTGACTCTAGAGGCAGATACTTCCCTTGAACACTGAGGCACAACAACAAAACATGACATGGACCAAAAATATGCAGTGGATACTGTGACTTGCGTCGGATAACCCAAAGGAGTGAAAGGAACTCAAAGGATTGGCTCAGTGGAGAGGTTCAGCGGATTATAATGCGTGCAAAAGACAAAGTGTCGTGTTCAAGGGCGACTCTAAGGATTACTTGGTAATGTTCTCAAGAAACTGCTTGGCTTTCTTCTTTCAATTTTTTCCCCCATCCAGATAGACGAGTACCTCATTTTGATTTAATGAGCTCGAGGAGGATAACACATGCTCGATATAACTCACCTTCGGTAAGTTCCTCTTCCTTTGTTTAACGAACTGAAAGAAGTAAGGGATTGGTCCCGTATGGGCCTGTCGATGTGTGTTTTAATGAGTCCAAAGATAGAAAACTCGAAGGTTTTTCGGGATTATAGAGTTTGGAAAAACACTTAAAAGAGAACTCTCTGAGTTCCTTTTTCGTACAGTAGTCTAACGAGATCGAAAAAGAGATAAACTATCGCTCGAAAGACGCCCTTTCCAACCTTTTAACGAGCATGAAAGGAAGCAAGATCACTCGACAATATTTTCATATTTAGAGAGTCTGAAAAGAGTTTAAAGATGACTCCAGGGGGGTTCCTTTTTCATGTGTCCATGCGGGTCCGAAAAAGAGATAAAATTCTACCCGAATACATTCTCATGTATTTACGAGCATGAGAAAGAACAAAGACTAAGCTCGGTATGCCCCCAGCTTGAAAGCTGGTGGCTTAGCTCTAGAATGATCATCAAAGGATGGAGACATGCCCCCCAAGCTTCAATTCATTCACCTACTTTGAGGTTGTCACCAATTTCTGTACTAGATGGAGAAAAAGGATATAGGTGGATGGAAAGAAGGTTCAAGAGAGGTGACTGTTTCATTTTTTAACAATCTTGACATAGGAAAATAACTATGCTCAGAGCCTCTGTTTCATTTTTTAACGATCTTTCCATAGAGAAGAGAAACTATGCTCATGGTTGCTTCTTGATCATGGCTTCCAAGAGGATAATGCTCTGGAAGGCCATGTCAAGGGACAAAACTCAGTCATGGCTTCCAATAGATCTTCACCATATGGAAGAGAATCACTCTGGAAGGAACACATGTCGAGGGTCGTGACAGGGGTAAGGAGATCATGCTCCAATAACCCTACCGAAGAGATCACCATGTCAACTACCGGATCCAAATCATCGGAAGTTGAAATCATGGGAGACAATGCCACATAATTGACATGCAGTGAGGGTGATACTGTCTGCATATAAGAACCACTTAGGGAGGTAACCCAGTCAGGGCCGATGAATGAAAGTTGATCGATAGTCACAATTCTTCTATTATGAGGGAAATATATCACACGGAAAAAAGTGGATACAATATCTCTCATGGCATAGACATAATCCCGCCCAAAGAGTAAAGAGAAATCCAAGGGGTCTCGGACTACCATGACATCGATAAAGATAGTTTTCCCTCCCAAAGTTACAGGAAACTGAGGAAGGATCCCTAAAGGTTGACTAGTTCTTCTGTTAAAAGCTAACAGATTCTGTGTAACCGGTGCAAGCTACGGACAGCCCAAAGTGTACCAAGCAACAAAAGACAAAATACTAACGGACGCACCTTCATCTATCAGCGTTTGAGGAACGTCCCGACCACGCACCTGTACTGTAATCTGGAAAGGAATGTGGGAGGGAAGACGAGGTCCAGTTAGCACACCCCAATCAAAAAGGATGGCTTCAGTACTTGGAGGGGGTTTCACATGAGAAGGAGGAATTCCCCCCGGCACGGTAGAGTCTGTATTAATGAGAAAAACATGGGCAGTATCGTTTTTACTCTCTAGAAGGAGAGTAGGATCGATCGATGATTGGATCGGATCAACCAATGGTGGACTTGGATAGACCACTTTAGCACTCTTCAGAGGAAGAGTGGGACTGATTGAGGAAGAGACTGGATCAGTCACTTTGACATTCCTTAATGGAGGAATGGGATTGACCGATGGAGAAACTGGATCGACCACTTTGGAACTCTTCAGAGGAAGAGTAGGATTGACCGAGGAAGGGACTGGATCAGTCACTTTATCATTCCTCAATGGAGGAATGGGATCAATCGATGGTGAAACTGGATCGACCACTTCGACACTCTTCAGAGGAAGAATGGGACTGACTGAGGAAGGGACTGGATCAGTCACTTTAGCATCCCTTAATGGAGGAATGGGATCGATCGACGGTGAAACCGGATCGACCACTTTGGTGTCACTCTTTTGATGAAGAGCAGGGCTGATCGATGACGGAACTGGATCAACTACTTGGGTTCGTGGTTCAATTGAGGAGGAAACTAGATTGACCTCTTGATCAACTGGATTGACCGGGTATGGAACCAGATTAACCATTCCATCAACCAATGATGGGTCGGAGGAAAGCTTACGATAACCTTTTGGAAGTTGAATTTTTTCCAAAAAAGAAGAAGCCTTGTCCATGCGAGGACAAAGGTGAGAGTAATGATTACCTTTACATAACATGCAAGGGAAATTGACAGTTTTCTTCTTCTTACCAACCTGAGCATCACTAGTTGACAGGGTATCATCGACATGACCAACAGAAGCCAACAACGTGGAAGACCACATTTCTAAGACCTGGGTAAGACTGGGGAAATCCCTCAGAAAGTGGTCACCCTTACAAATACTGCAAGGGAATTTGGGTTTTGGATTCTTCATTTTAATCTTGTTGACCTCATCAAAACTCCCAGTACTATTGACAATAAATGGTTTCTTAGAGCCAACATCTAATGTTGTTGGGGTCTTGGTCCTTTTCGGGCTCTTATTCTTCTTCTCTTTCTGTTTCTTCTTCTTCTGATCATCCTGGATACTTGCTTTAGAGCTTTCACTAGGTGAAGAAGGAGAAATGGAAGTATACTTAATAGACGAAGAAGGCGAAAAGTCAACATGAGGTTGATGTGTGGGTGGTGTATTGACATCCAAAGTATTAGGTGCAACTGAAACATTGGGACGATTCAGGATCACCGGAGTGGGAAACAACCAAACTGGTAATCCAATAGTGAGTCTTGGAAGACTCAGTGTGGCAACATATGGAGGACCAAAGTTTCCAAATGAAGGAAAGGTATAAGGTTCCCCAAAAGAAGGGGTTCCTCCATTGGTACTCTCAGGATTCGATGCCATTAACACTGACTCGACCTAAGGTCCACTAAGTAAAACAAACAACACATGCTATGAATCTGAGAAGCAATCAATCAAATAAACCTTCTTATGATGAAACCACTAGTTGGTGATGAAATCCAACGTCGCGAGATCAAAATAGGAAGGGGCGGGGATAGAGCGGGTGGATCAGTTACATTGGTGACCTGCTTAATGGACTTACGCCTTGGTGCAATCTTCCACGCAGTAATTGTGGATTTACCCTCCAAGGAGCCCGAGTGAGTTTGACCAACGTCTGTTCCAGGTACAGTTAGACTTCCCTTCACCGTCACCTTGTGTGAGACCCTAAAGATTATGGCTACTAAGGTCACCAACTCATAGTCAGCCCCTGGGTGGGTACAGTCGACAGTCCGGTCGGAACGTATGGGCAGGATAACAAGTCTGAAATCAACTTGAAAGGCTTCCACTCAACATTGTGGGTATACCTTCCAGTGACCCCCAATATACGATCCGACCACTACAAACAGTTGAACCACGGAGGGATAATATCTGTAACTCACCTGAATGCGACCTCGTGCATAACCCCTGTGTGAGAGGGGGATCCCAGGCAGACTAATACGACAATTGGATTTAACTCTCCCTACCGCAAGATACTAAGTTTGTTTGATATCTTTGGAAAGTTATCCTTTCAACCTATTCCAAAGCCCTACACCTTAAACTAATGTAGGTTTGCTAACAAAGATGTAAAAAGTCTGATAAATTTTAGTTAAGCATTGATTTTAATGGTTGTTGTTTACTCAAAGGGTGTATGAAAGTGAAACTGATGGAATGATGGCTCAATTCCCAAAAATATGCATGAAATATGATAAGCAATCGTTTCTTTTCAATGAATACCTATTTAAGGGAAAGAGGAAGAGTCGTTTTCACTATCAAACACTTGATAAGGAATGCCCTCAATCAATTTCAGAGATGCAAACTAATATGAAAACTAATCACAGAGATGTACTTTTTCCATTCGTATGTGAATGATAATCAATTCAATGCAAAATTTCTCCTGCCAACTACCCTTTGAGATCAAGGAGATTCGGACAAGAAAACGTGGATTTCGCACAAACAACACACCCTTTTGCAATCAAACAAGAGAAAGAAGACCAAAAATGCAAAAGGAAGGAGAAAGATATTGGATCAGATGACCTCAAAGAACCAAATGAGAAGAGTTACATACTTCTAATGTCCTTCACTAGAGTTCCGCTCAGTCGGATAGGAGAGAAGAAAGCAGCAGATTGGTTTCAAGCTCTCAACAGCAAAAACTCAAAAATGATGAAGAAGGGCATAAAATATAAACAAAAAGGTGTTTACTTCTCAGGAGGAAGCATGTGAAAGGTCAAAGTAAGGATCATTGAATCACAAAGCAGCTCAGCAAGTGAAGAAACAGGGTCTAGACCTCCAAAAAATGCATTTTTTGAAGAGATTTTGGGAAAAAAGGGGTTGGTTCTCTGGTATAAGGGCCACCGGAGAGTTATAAATCTCTTTCCATCATATTAAGGGAGAGTTGGCGCTCTTCTAACAAGGCAAGGGAGCGTTGGAGTCCTAAAGCTCAGAAAAAAGTCCAAAAAACCCAAAATTTCAATGGAATTTTTGCAATCAAGATGAGTGTGATGGAGTGAAGAGTCAATCAGCAAATGAAATCAGATATAAAGGGGTGAACAAGGTCTAAGAAAACAAAAGGTAAGACAAGTCCTATGAGGAAAAAACAAAACTAAGAAATTTTTTATTCATCCCCAGTGGAGTCGCCAGTTTCTGTTGAAGGAAAATCTCCCTGCAGACAGGTAGATCTCCTCAAAGAGTTAGAATTTTAACTCTAAGACAGAAAGTGCTTATCATGGTCACTGACTTCCTTTTAGATCTAGGTGGAATAGTGTGTGAGGAGGAAGGATAAAAGAAGTACCTTTTATCGGTGTTTGTCCCTGCACGCTCCGAGTTGAGCTCCAATCTTTCGCTCCTCGATAGATCCTGTAGAAAAACAAAGTACGACCACTTCCTACTCTATCAAGATTAGTCTGAAATATGTCTATCTACTAAAGAGACTAATTCATGTGAAATTAAACACAAATTAGAAAGAAACAGGCCAAGCAAATTATATTAATGAGGACAAAACATTGCTTACATCCGTAGATGGATTGCAACAGTTCCGTCAAGTCCTCCTTGTCTACCCCTTGCTCAAAAGATCCACGATATAACTGATGATAGCTTCACTAATTTCTCCCTATGAGATCATAGGTCTCTTGCCTCCAAATAATCTCTGTTACAACACCACTTATGAGATCATAAGTCTAGTGTAATTCTCTATTTTCCATTCCCCTTTCACCATGAGAAAGTTTGATTATATAACCTTGGAGAGGCTTTAACCATTTGAGATATCCTTGGGGAAGTTGAGGATTTGCCTCCTTCAGTTGAGGATCTACCGTAAGATCATGGCTGGACTAGGGATTCGAATCCAACTTCCTTCTAAGAATGAAAGGATCCTTCCCCCATTCATCTCAACAACTTAACTACTGCCCAGAATAGGTAGCGCTCCCTCAAAAGGACCATCAGAGCATTGTAGCGCTCCCTAGTAGGATTTAGGGGGGCGCTAGTGCTTTCAAAATCCATAGCAGTCCCTCAAAAGGGCCAGAGGAGCTTTATAACACTCCCATGCAGTGTAAGGGGGAGCGTCAATGCTCCCAGAAGAGGTATAGGGGAGAGCTCCCCTCCAAAAACTTAGTTTTTGAGGTGCTTTCAGATGGAAAACGGTTTGCAAGCCTGCTGACTCATTTCTCCTCTTCCAAATCAAATTTTTGAGGTGTTTCAAGTGTCCTTCTCATGTTGTTATAGGCATGACATAGGAATCATGGCAGCATGCTTTCTCCGACACTTGCGACACTTGTGAGCAACATGCGACACTTGCGACCTTGTGAGCAAAATGCGACACTTACGACACTTGTAATGATGACACTTGCGACACTATCGAAGTGAGTAATTTTGACGTGTAACAACGACCGGAGTTCCACAATATACAATTTGTCCGCAGTAATGTATAAAAACTCTTAATTTTTCTCTTCCCCCCCCCCTTCTATTATCCCTTTGTGGTTCTATATTTAGTCGCATCTATATGATCATGACCTCATGGATTCACAAAATGGAAACTCTTTATCTATATCTTCACACCATGAGCCCAATCGACTGCAGTCCCTTTCAATACTTAGCCAATTATATGATCACTGGGTCATGGGTTTGCGGTATCCAACACTTATGTCCCATGCTCAGTCATAAACATATTTCACCCAAATATCTTTCGTGATCTGCAATTGATGCCTTTACTAGTGAGAACTCACCAGGGGTTCGAAAGGATTTGCATTAATAAGCGAACAGTAAATGTTCTTCTATGAGATACTTAGCCCTTTTTCCCTTGTCTTCTTCCCATGTGTTATCGCTTTCTAGTTATATACTTAGTCACCTTTCTATGATCGCGGGTTCCAGCATTGGCGGGCTGACATATCTTCATCTCCATCTATATCCTCACATGAAGAATCCGAATGACCGCTATTCCTTTCCATACTTAGCCAATTTTATGCCCGCGGTTGTCGGGTTGGCGCTTTCGAACTTCGTTGCTTCTTGTTCCGTGATATACATCTTGCACTCAAAATTTTCATGATCTACAATTCCATCGTGGACTCCTTAGTCCTTTTTCCCTTTTCTTCTTCCCGTGTATTATCGCTTTATGGTTATTATTTCCCCTATTCGCGGTACCCAACACTTATGTCCCCTGTTCCAACATATACATCTTTCACCCAAAGAAATTTTGTGATATGCAATTTATGCCTTTACTAGTGAGAACTCACCAGGGGTTCAAAAGGATTTGCATTAATAAATGAACAGTAGATGTTCTTCTGTGAGATACTTATCCCTTTTTCCCTTGTCTTCTTCCCATGTATTATCGCTTTCTAGTTATATACTTAGTCACCTTTCTATAATTGCGGGTTCTAGTGTTGGTGGGATAACATATCTTCATCTCCATCTATATCCTCACATGATGAATCCGACTGACCACTGTTCCTTTCCATACTTAGCGAATTTTATGCCCGTGGTTTTCGGGTTGGCACTTTCGAACTCTGTTGCTTCTTGTTTCGTGATATACATATTGCACTAAAACTTTCCATGATCTACAAGTCCACTGCGGCTCCTTAATCCTTTTTCCCTTTTCTTCTTCCCATGTATTATCTCTTTCTGGTTATTTACTTAGTTGCCTTTCTATGATCACGACTTCTAGTGTTAGCGGGCTAACATATCTCCATCTCCGTCTATATCCTCACATGACGAATCTAATCGACTGTTGTTCCTTTTCATAATTAGCCAATTTTATGGTCGTGGTTGCTGGGTTGGTGCTTTTGAACTCTGTTTCTTCTTGTTCCATGATATACTTCATGCACTCAAAACTTATGTGATCTACAATTCCATCGCGGACTACTCGAACTCGCAAGCTTCACTCTACCACGACTCAAAAATGTTTCAAAGTATTTGTCGCTATCTTCCATCCCCACTAACTTGGTTTCCTTCCTAATATACATTATTTATGCTCTTACTAGTGACAACTGGACACACTGGTACGAAACAGTTGGCATTAGACCCTCCGTAATTTACAAATTGACTACCGGATTCCAACATCATCCCCTCTTCCATGTTACAGATTATGCATTCAAATGTTCTAAGCGATACAATTTGAACGTCGGGGCCTCACATCTTCTAGAGAGACCTTGTCAGCCTATTTTGAATTCTTGTGTTGACGGGTTCATGAAATGTCCAATTCTTGGTCACTGTTTCGGTTTGGTGCTTTCGAACTCTACTAGTTCTTGTTCTGTGATATACATCTTGCACTCAAAATTTTCGTGATCTACAATTCCACTATGCACTTAGCCCTTTTTCCCTTTTCATCTTCCTGTATTTTCGCTTTCTGGTTATATACTTAGTCTCCTTTCTATGATCGTGGGTTCCAGCATTGGCAGGATGACATAACTCCTTTCTATGATCGCGGGTTCCAACATTGGCAGGCTGACATATATTCATCTCCATCTATATCCTCAAATGACGGATCCAACCAACCGTATACTTAGCCAATTTTATGGCCGTAGTTTCCAGGTTGGCACTTTCAAACTCTGTTGCCTCTTGTTCTGTGATATACATATTTCACTCAAAACTTTCTTCATCTACAATTCCACCACAGACTCCTCAAACTCGCAAGCTTCACTCTACCATGGTTCACAAATGTTTCGAAGTATCTTTCATTGCCTTCCATCCCCACTAACTTCCTATCCTTCCTAATATACATTAGTTATACTCTTACTAGTGACAAATGAACACACTAGTACGAAACAGTTGGCATCCGGCCCTCCGCAATATACAAATTGACTACCGGGTTCCGACATCGTCCCCTCTTTCATGTTATATATTATGCATTCAAGCGGTTGTTGGGTTGGTGCTTTTGAACTCTTCTACTTCTTGTTCCGTGATATACATATTGCACTCAAAACTTTCATGATCTACAATTCCATCGTGAACTCCTCAAACTTGCAAGCTTCACTCTACCACGGTTCACAAATGTTTCAAAGTATCTATCACTGCCTTCCATCCCCACTAATGTTTTGTCCTTCCTAATATACATAATTTATGCTCTTACTAGTGACAACTACAGACTGGTACAAAACAATTGGCATCCGGCCCTCTGCAATATATAAATTGACTACCAGGTTCTGACATCGTCCCCTCTTCCATTTTACAGATTATGAATTCAAATGTTTTGAGCGATACAATTTGACCGTCGGGGCCTCACATCTTCTGGGGAGACCTTGTCAGCCTATTTTGGATCCTTGTGTTGATGGGTTCACGAAATCTCCAATTCTTAGTCACTGTTTTGGGTTGGCACATTCGAACTCCACTACTTCTTATTCTGTGATATACATCTTGCACTCAAAATTTCCATAATTTACAATTCCACCGCGGACTCCATATCCCTTTTTCCCTTTTCTTCTTCCCATGTATTATCGCTTTCTATTTATATACTTAGTCACCTTTCTATGATCGTGGGTTCCAGCGTTAGTGGGATGACATATATTCATCTCCATCTATATCCTCACATGACGAATCCGACTGACCATTGTTCCTTTCCATACTTATCCAATTTTATGGCCACGGTTGTCGGGTTGGCTCTTTCGAACTCTACTACTTCTTGTTTCGTGATATACATCATGCACTCAAAACTTCTGTGATCTACAATTCCATCACGGACTCCTCGAATTGGCAAGATTCACTCTACCACGGCTTACAAATGTTTCAAAGTATCCATTGTTTCCTTCCATCCCCACTAACTTCTTGTCCTTCCTAATATACATTAGTTATTCTCTTACTAGTGATATACAAATTATCCTCTGGACTATCCTATCATACCCTCTTCGGTGTTATGCAAATTGCACTCAAAAATTTATGAGACATACAATTTGACCCTCACGCCCTCACCTCGAACAGTTGTACCTTGTAACCCTATTTTGAAGCTGCTTTTTCCCGTCCCCATGACCTCCATACTTATTTCTCAGTATGCAATTAGAAACCTTTCATGTTAACAACTGGCCATGTAGGAACCATAAACATTGTCATTAATGAGCAAAATGCTCAAGGAGATCTCCCATTATTGCACATTAAACCAATATCTACAGAGAGTTTTATTTTCCCTTTCGATTGTTCATCTCAAACACGGGTTGTCGCGTTGGCATGTTCAAGAAATCTACAATTCTTAATCGATCATTGTCGTATCCTCCATGTTCGCATTTATATGTATGCAATTACTAGTGTTTAATGTTAACAACACATCATGCAACAACCATTGATATTGTCATTAATGAGAAAAAGTCTCGAGGAGATATCCCATTCACATGCATTGGACCAAGATTTGCGCAACATTATCCTTCCAAATTTTCATTTCATTCATCGTCTGAAGAAAACAAATGTTCTTGTAAATTTATGGCAGTAGGTCAACAATAGTTTTGTGGAGAAATAGTTAATATCTTTGGACATCAGGACCATAACTTCCAATGGTCCAGGGCATACTTTTACTACTCATCCTGTTTCGCCCAAAATGAAGTGATTTGGACCTCTATAATCGCTCGTGCAGGTTGCATCCTTGAGGTTTTTTACTGTAAGGAGGTGGTCTCTTGGATCACTAAAAAATATATTCCAAGCCAAATAATTATTCCACTGTGCAAACATTCTCTTGTTTCTTTGTCACCTCAGGTCTTTCGCAAGATGTTAAAATTGTTGGAGCCAACATTGACCTTCAAAGGACAAGACTGCAAGCAATTCCTAGAAAAAAATGATAATAGGTTGGACATCTTAGTCGAGTTCCTCGAAGACCTGACATCAATTCCTGAAGATATCACAAAGTTGCAGGCAAGTTCTTTCAGAAATCCATTCCCGGAAATTGCCTAGTTGTTTACAAGAATAATGGGCCAGGCATCCACGACAAGCATTTCCCATATAATTATTTATATTTTATACTTCACAGTCAAGGAACAATTCATTTTCAATTGGGGGAAGCTAATTTCCATTGAGATTTGTTCCCAGTTGTCATGATTCAAAAAATTGAATAAATTTCATGTGTCATCCTACTTGATTTTCGCAATAGTGCATTATTGTCTGTTTCAAAAACTGTCTCTTTCCAAGAAAATAAAATGTAGATTCAACCCAGTAACATTCTGGTACCATGCCCTGTGGAGGCGCAAGGACTTCCATTTTTTTTATGGATTTTTAAATGACTTTGTCTCAGTTTTCAAATATTTATTATTAGGGAAGGATGCTCTACGGATGTCTAGCAAGGAAACCAAGTTTTTGAACAGGAATGGCACACTTGAACAAAAGTAAAATCACAATGTACTAATGGTCTTTGGCTCCAAGGAAAATCTTTCTTTCCTTCCATGCCACATCATGGACAATATGTTTGTTGCAGAAATAGCAAGGCAATACAACCATTGGTTGCATTATTTCCATGACAAGAAAAAAAATCAATTCATTCCTCTACCCTAGAAAGTTGGGGACTTCGTGTGCAGAAACGTCAACAAGATTGACGAATTTGTTGGCCATTTCAAGAAATTGAACCTAACATATGCTAAAGGGATAAAAGGGTTCGACCCTAATAGGTTTTTTCGAGAACATTTACTGGCATTTGTCTTTAGCATCTCTTTTATCCATAGACACCTGACCGAAGACAAGGACAGTGACTACAACAATCCTTCTTCTGGCGATTGAGACATAGAGACATTGAAAAGCATGACTAAATTGTACAGACAACAGGCAAAAGTATCCGGTGAGAAGAGTGGCCAATCCCCCACCAACACTCCCAAGATAACGACATCACGGAGCATCATTTCAAGGGCCCACTCCAGTAAGAAATCAACCCATAAATATTCAAACGGAGGAGGATATAAGAACCCTCCTTGCATAAAAATTGATATTTCTCACAAAATTCCACTGACAAAGAAGAGAAACAACAATTCAGGGCAGGCAGACAAACCCGAAATTGAAAGTGAACAGTTGCAACTTGAAATTGAAACTAAGCACCTGCACAAAGTTGGTCTATCCTCAATGGAAATAGCTGAGACCGACATTTTGACGAAGATGAATCCTTCGTATTCCAGAGCATTTTTTTGACAGCCAATCTAAAAATATGGTCATTGAAAAGAGAGATGTAACAAATAGGAAAGGCAAATCTCGCACAGAGATTAACTTTAGGAAAATGCAGCCATCCCAAATTTCCCTATTTCACCGCGTAACCGGTGATGATCTTGATGATTCCATTGGAGGAATTGAAGTGGAAAAGGCTAGGCTGAAAGACCACCTCAAGGAATTTGAGGAGGCTTTCATTGCTACCCCATAATTTGTCAATGCTTTAGCAAAAAACGTCCTTGCTACCACTGCAGCTAAGATGAAAGTATCATCTACCCTCCTTGCATCATCTAGAGACCTTATAGAGAATAACATCAATAAAAGAATGCAGCTAGTTACTGAAGCCTGGAAACATCACAAAATATAGTTTCATTCCGAAAGAGGGAAAATGATTTGCTCGAACATTTGCAGGTGAATTTAAAAAATGATCAACATTTCTGTGAACAGGCGTTGACCCCTTTTTCCAACCATGGCATCAACACCTCGGAACTGAAAAGAATACAAGAGAATCTCCCCTCCCCAAAGCGGACCAAAAAAGTAAAAGCATGCTGGAAAAAGAAAGTTAAGAACCTGAAGCTCATTGTCGAATCATGTAAACAAGCCATATTAGAAAAAGAAGAATTATTCACAAACCTAGTCCAAATAGACTTAGGTGGAATTACCAATGAGGTTCAAGACCCAAACTTAACTCTCAAATCCTTGTCAATGACCAAAGAATCATTCGATGAACAACTTGATATTTTAAAGGGATTGTCTTTCGAAACGTTTTATGGCATAGTTGAACATTATGTAGATGAGCTCGAGCACTGGGTACTGGACTATTCAACACACAATGAAGAAATTGAACAAATTCTGCATAGTATTTCAATGGATCTAAGGAAATTAGAAAATGACCTTTACGACATAGAAATCCGGGATGAAATCAACATGGCCCCCATGAGAAGCTAAATTGAAGAATGGTTCCAACGGAGAATGGAAAACCTCATCCAGGAAGGGAAACAACCGGTTGACATAATTCCACTGACCATTGACGACAGCAACAAAAACGCATCAACTTCATAGTAAGTTTATAATGTCATCTTGTTTTCTTTATCACTCCAGTTATTATACCTCTTTAAATAGAAAACTCTAACCAAACACTCATAAATTCCAAATTCTTCTTTTCAGGTCTTCCTCTCTATCGTCACACACGTTTTCTTTCGACATTCCTAATTCTTGTACTTATTTCTTTTTATGGTCTGCGGGAGCCCCAATCCCAGTCTATATGACAAACGCATTTAAATTTCCAGAAATATGTAACACACATTATAATTTTTGATCAATTTCAAAGAAAACTAATTAGGGAATGCCTTTGTTGCAAGACGTTATTATTATTCTATTGTATGCTAAATTTTTGTTGTTGATGTAATAGACATTATTAATTTTTGATAAATTTCAATTTTTTTGTGTCCAGGAACCTTTGTTTCAAAGAAAACTAATTCAGGAATGTTAATTTTTTTTGTGTCCTATTGTATGCTAACATTATTACTTTCAAAGAAAACTAATTCGGGAATTCCTTTTTTGCAAGACGTTATTACTATTCAATTGTATGCTAAATTTTTGGTGTCTAGGAACCTTTGTTGATGTAACATACATTATTAATTTTTGATAAATTTCAATTTTTTTTGTGTCCAGGAACCTTTGTTTCAAAAAAAACTAATTCGGGATACTTCTTTGATAACCTTTGTTGATGTAATAGAAGTTATTACTATTCTACTGTATGCTGAATTTTTTGTTTGCAAGACATTGTTAGTATTCTATTGTGTTTGAATGTTTCAAACAAAAACAAAAGTATGGAATTTTTGATAAATTTCAAAGAAAACTAATTCAAGAATGTTAAATTTTGCATGGATACCACATGTACTTCAACTTGCTTCCCACATGTCTGTACTCGGTCACATTTATTCCCATTCCAACCTGGCAGGGACTATGCTGCCATGCAACACTTGTTAAAATATGAGACTAAGTAATGAAATGGTCATTACAACAAATTTCCCTTTACAACTACACCTTGAAAATCACTATGAAGAAAAGATTGAAATTTAATATAGTATTCGAATAATGTGATGCTTCATCCATATCCATATCCTACATGTTAAAATTTATTTTATTTACAAAATGTACAACTACACCATAATTTCAAAGTATTAATAAATTTTACTTGAATAAAATAAGACTCAAAGCCTTTAAAAAATAAAAATTAAAAGAAGCAACAAAACAACCCATTTTGTTTTAACAAAATTATTGACCAACCATATAAACTTAGAATCTAATGTGACAGAACCAATTTTTCTCACAAAAATATTGATCAATGATATACCATAGAGAAACTGATACCACACAAAACCAAAAATTCATGACTATGAATTTTAGAAATTGAAACATAAACATTTCACAGTATTTAACCCTAAAAGATATATAAAATGATATAAAAACCATTGGTCAATGATATACCATATAGAAACTAATAAAAAACAATTGATGATTATGAATTCTAGAAATTGAAACATAAACATTTCACATTCTTTAACCCTAAAAGATATATAAAATAATATTAAAAACTATGATACTAACATTCATTCTATCTAAATATTTATGTTTCATATATACGGGTTTAGAAGAGGGAGCGTATTTTCCAGAGTCCTCTAGTTTTGTAGGTTTACAAGGTACTGCAGTGAGTATAATGATAAACAAAGGGGGAGGGAGTGGTTCTCCCTCCTACAAGAAAGTATTGGTCGAAAGAGGGAAAGGCCCACACAGAGGAGGATTCAAGGCCCCACTATTGGGGACATCAGGCTTAGTGTCATAAAAGCAAGGTGAGGACAAGCACGAAAAAAGAGAAAAAAACAAGTGAGGAGAACAAAGAAACCCAAGGCAATGTGATAGACCCATCACATCCAAATGGGTTGGGAGGGAGCAACCCATGCAAACTAAAAACAACTATGATCCAAAAAGTTGTACTAGGAGATCTGCAGACTCAAGAATATAGAGATCAGATGAGGGTACATGCCATGATCTGCAAGTTTATGGGATTATGGCCCATAGAAAAAATCCTATGAATATGGATAAAATATCATTGGAAAACAAGTGGGGAGGTGGATCTACACTTAGTATCAAAAGGATTGTTTACAATTCTCTTTGTTAAAATAGAAGAAAAAGACAAGGTGTTTGAAGGAGGGCCCTATTTTCATGCCTCGGTTGGATTGTATATGAGACCCTGGAAGGAAAACTTCTCCCTAAAAAAGGATATCTTTAAGTGTGTGTCAGTCTGGATCAGAATTTATTCCCTACCGCTAGACTATTGGCTATTGACCACCTTAGAGGCAATAGGAAATAAGATAGGAAAATTTGCCAAGGCTTCAGATGCAACTTTAAAAGAAAAGTATACCTCATTTGCAAGAATCTGTAATGAGATGGATGTCTCAGGGGAATTACCGGAAGCAATGTGTTTGGAATTTAGGGGTGAGGAATGGATCCAAAACATAGACTATGAACATATCTCATTTAGATGCAAGAGATGTCATGAACATGAGAATTTATTCAGGGAATGCTCGTTAAACAAAAAAATGGAGCAAGTTAAAAAAAAAACAACCCCAGGATGAGGAAGGCTTTGTCCAACTAAACTACAAAGGTAAAGGAAATAGACGACAAAGAAAATCCTCCACATATGGAAACCCTAAATCAAAGAAAAACTTCGAAGACCTGGCTGAGAACCAAACCAAAGATGGAGAAACAGGACTGGAGAAGAAAGGGGAAAGGGAACCTGGTGAGGAGGAAAATAAGGAAAAGGAGAATCAACAATCTGAGAAAACCACCAATACTTACAAAGGATCAACATGAGATAGAAACTCGGACAAAAACACTCCAATGAAAGAGGGGATGGAGATTCTGAAATGACACCAAGTGAGGTCGGAACAGAGGATCTAGATCTACGTGACATTGTCGAAAGGAAAGGGATTAACCTACAGAATATTCTAGACCAATGGAAAAGACAAGGAATGGACACCATTCCTTCGGATCAACTGGATCGCATTCATTATCTCCTCCTAATGAGGGAGGAAGAAAAAGATAGAGGAATCAAATGCATGCATGGGGAGATAGGAAACCTAGCGATCAAGTTGGGTGACACCCAACAATCACAATCGCCAAAGAAATCCAAAAGAAAGAAGGGGATAAAATCCAACAGTGTGGCTCTGCAGGAACTGGGAGCACTCCTGATAAATTTTGGTAAGATTAAAAATGTGTTCCCTACCTCTCCCCCTCATTGTTTAAAATGAAGGTTATCACTTGGAATATAAGAGGCTTGAATAGCCCTAGGAAACAAAATATTCTCAAAAATAAGTTAAAAATGGAAAAACCAGATATATGTTTTATTCAGGAAACCAAATGTACAACCGAAAAGATGGCACAAATAAGTAAGAAAAGATGGAACAATTACAATTTTTTAGATATTGATAGTCAAAATTCGGCTAGGGCCATTCTCACCCTATGGAACCCACAAAAAATAGACATGATCTCAGCAGAAGCCACAAGGAATTATTTATCAGTAATTGTGCAAGTTATAGGGAATACATACAAGGTTATGTGCACCAATGTATATGGACCTCAACTGCTGGAAGATAAGAAAAAAATGATAACAGACTTAGAAAACCTCAGAGAGAAAAATATGAACCCTCACTAGATTTTAGTAGTTGATTTTAATATAATTGTCACCCTGGCTGAGAAAAAAGGGGGAGTATGAGGATTGTATAGAGATGATGAGGTCCTCTCAGTATTTATAGAAAAAACAAATTTAGTGGATATCAGAACGAGTAATGGGATTTTCACTTGGAACAACAAAAGATATTTGCATCACCAAGTAGCCTCGAGATTAGACAGATTTTTAATCTCGGAGTCAATCATAATGAAAGGTATAGATATGGAAGGCAACATCCTTCCTTGGGGAGGCTTGGACCATTGGCTAGTTCTGTTGGAGGCAAACTTTCAGGGAACCCCAAAATATAGGTTTTTCCATTTTGAGTAATTTTGGATTGAGCACCCAACCTTCAAGGATAATATCAAGCTTTGGTGGAAAGAGGACATCCAGGTACAGGGGACAAAAATGTTTATATTTCAAGTCATACTAAAACATAGAAAGAAAGAATTAAAGCAATGGAATCAAGAAGTCTTCAGGAATATAGAATAAGCAAAAAATTATCTCGAAGAAAAATGGGTCGGATTCAGGAAATATGTATTCAAGAAGGCTACAATGAGGAGAGGGAAAAGGAGGAGAACAATTTGCATCAGGAATGGGAGAAAATATGTAAGCAAGAGGAAATTCTTTGGAAACAGAAATCTAGAGTTCACTGGTTAAAGGAAGGGGAGAAAAACACAAAGTTCTTCCACGGGTCGACAATAGCTCGAAGAACTCATAATAGAATCTTGAAAATCCGAGATCATGAAGGAATAGAGAGATAATCCCATCAGGAAATCGAAAAATATCTCATTAATCACTTTCAGGAAATAGCCAGAGAACCCAACCTAGACCGGTCAGATGAAATCCAAAGAATTGTGAGGCATATTCCTAGACTGGTAACTGAGGAGCATAATCAAAATTTAAGGAAACCAATCTCACTAGAAGAAGTTGACCAAATGGTCCAGGAGATTCCAAATGGAAAGGCCCCAGGCCCCGATGGCTTCACTGTGGATTTATTCAAAGCTTGTTGGGATGTGGTTAACTATGATATTTATGATATAGTGGAAGAATCAAGACACTCGACCTTCATCATTAAAGATCTAAACTCTACCTTCATTACTCTGATCCCAAAAGAAAATGAGGCGAGGACTCCGGATCATTTTAGACCGATACCTCTTTGCAATGTGGTGTACAATATTATCTCAAAAGTGATAGAAAATAGACTAAAACCCATCCTCCCCATACCGATCTCAAGGGAACAATCAAGGTTTTTGGAAGGTAGGAAAATTCTGGACAACATTATTCAAGCTCATGAAATAATCCACACTTTGAAAAGTAGGAAAAAAAATGGCATGATAATACAATTGGATTTCGCCAAACCTTATGACAAATAAAGTTTTCAATATATGACTAAAAAAATGGAAGCCTATGGTTTTGATAATCATTTGATACAATGGGTAATGACCCTGGTATCCACGACAAGTTTTTCCATTCTGGTCAATGGATCCCCAACCAAACCTTTCTACCCTTCTCGGGGCCTCAAACAAGGGGATCCTTTATCCCCCTTCCTATTTATTCTTATGATGGAGGGGTTGAGTCGAACTATAAAAAATGCAATTGAAGGAACTATAAAAGGTATACAACTTTATGAAGAATGTCCTACAACCATTGTTAGCACCAGAAGTCACCTCTGGATTGTTGTAGAGGTAAGCTCGATACCCATTAGTATTTTACATCACAGGTTGATTATAAAAAGGGTCAAATGGGCGCAATCTCAAGAAAATATTGTCTTAACTCAGAAGACTGGATTGATATGCACAACAAGGTGAGGTTTGGTGTAATTTTAGTCAGTAAGTTGTAGTAAGGGTGAGTAGTAGGAATACTTCATTGAAGAATGTAGAGTTTTGTCGTGAACATCAGGCTTTCCAGCATTCTAAGGAAGAAAAACTTAAACAAAAGGTCTTCTTGAATTCAAATTTCAAAGGAACTGAAAGAAATAATAACAACACTATAATCAAACTTTCATCATAGTGCAGTCACGATAATTCAAGTGAATCATCCAACCATGAACTCTTTCAGTATCGGAGGGAAACAAGAGGGAGAAAGAAATATGACTTTCATTAAACAAGAAATATTAGATTACAAAGCATAACCAGAGAACCAGAGTGTTCATTAAAACTTTACAAACTCGGGAGCTTTTCTCTACCATCGACCCTAACAAAATATCGAAACTAAGTATTTATACTCAGAACAACCTGCCAACACCAAGAGTGTGACCTGACTACTTCATTCAAAGCTTCACGTATGCGCCTTCTTCTGTCAGACGCAATCTCAAATCAGTATGGGCTTTGCAGGAAAATTCATTGACAGGGAGACCTTGGGTTGACAGCCTGCCTCCATGGTCGGATTTTTCATGCTTTCCATTTATGTGGTGAAATGAGGTTTCAACCACCTTCCTCATTCTCATTAACTATTTTCATCAGGATCGAGACGAGGCCTGATACCCATGAATGTTCTAGGCAAGCTCACGACTCCTTCAAGTTAATTCTGGTGCCTCGAGGTCACGTAGATATTTATCTATGACCAACTCGGGTGCTTTGATCCTTTGCACAGCTCCTTTTCATCACCCCATGTGACCTCAGGCCATGACCTTGTGCTTATCCCATATAAAATTTCAATATTTTTCATTTCGGGAGTTTTCACTCCCATTGACTTCAAATATTTCGATGCCTGAAATCTATGAAACTGGCCATCTGGATCAATGGTCGGACTTTCTTTAAACTTGATGGACACAATCATTTCCTTGAACAATCTCAGCTGCCCGTCGCTTGACAGGCTCTTTCCCATTCTTCAGGCCCCACTTTCCATATGATCGCGGGCCGTGATCATGGGACCAACTCTCAGGCATGTCGGGATTTCACGTTTCATGAATTCACGCTGAGCTCCATGCTCAACCTCCGAGTCACAAAAACGCGATCACTTGGATCGGGTGACACACGTCTCCTTCCATCAAACGTCCCAAATCACTTCGACATTTCGGGACTTGGGATATCGACACTTCTCACTTCGGCCTTCCCAAAATGATTTTTTTCGCACTTCGGATCTAGTGCCACGCCTCCTACTGAAATGGACGGCCCATATCATTTCGCAACTTTGTGTTTCATGACTTCACATGACTCTCCCCTTTGACTGCTCCATCCTACGAGTCAACAAATGCTAATCTCGCACCACGTGCTCTTCCCAGGATCAACGGCTAGGATGGCCTCACGATTTTAGAACTCTTGCTGATGTTAAACTCGGCGTAAATTTATATCCCGATCACCCAATGGTCGTCGATCTAATCTGCCTGATGGATATCCGCCGTTGGAAATTGATATTGCTCACTCGCGTGATCCAAGTCCATATCAGACCGCTCTAAGTGTTGTTCTTTTCGCTCATGGCTGAAACCTGTGGCCCTTGACAACTTTATGTGATAACATTTGGCTCCACAGGGAATGGCATGCTCCCTGTGAACTACCAAGAACAATCAGCTCCAGTGCCTTAGTTGTTGGGTTATGGATTCATGCTCAAAAAACGTCCTGCTAAGGAATACAAGCCGATAAGTAAAAACAAAAATAAACACACATGCTCCAAGGAGCTTATTTATGTACATTCCTAAACTAATTTATTTCTACACAGTGCTAGGTGAAATCAAACTTCCACCATAGCCATTCAAGCAACTTCCTAGCTGCAAATTTATTTACTCTGTCAATGGCTGATAACAGATAATGCAACCGTGACAGCAGAACAGTTACATTCTTTAGCTTTCCTCCTATTGTTGAGGTCAGGATAAAGATGGGTGGCTTCAAGAAATGAAGGAAATACAATTCCATGTATTCCCTCACAGGCTCATAGGTCAAGCAACAAACTCTAAAGAATTTGTAACTGGTGGCCTTCTCTGCCACATAGCTACTCACACATTGTTGGATTTCTCTGGCAAGATCAGATGGGTAAGTGTCTGGTGTAGGTTGACTGATCTCAGACGATGGCTGCTTACGAACAGGCTCTGGGCAGGAGATAAATTGCCCCTTCTGCTGCTCCTCTGGCTCTCCCAAGGGTCAGATTCATAATCATCATAAACAGGACCCATGGGAAAGTTGTTCTCTTCATTCTGGGGCTTAGTGATGAATACAGGAGATGAGAAGAGCTGCATATCTAGCCCTTCCTCCTCTTCAATGGGATATTCATCAAAAATGGCCTACTCATGTTCAATGTTCAAAATGACTTCTTCCTCACAAACAGGGTTGTCCAAAACTTCTTCTCCAAGGGCAGGAATGTCCTCTACATCCTCAAATGAGTAAACAATGTGATGCTCATACCTAGGCTCTTTAGAAAAATGGCTGCAAGGAAAATCAGTGTCCATAACAGGCTCGATTTCTGCACTTTCCTCACTGGGGCAGCAAACACATCTTTCGTCTAATGCAAATGAATAGGGAAGAGAAAGAAATGACTTTTGATCCAAGTCATGTCCTTCATCCTCACAGACTGCTTCTGAATCATCTATATCTTGAATACAATCGTCGTATCCCTCACAACAACTATAACAAATTAACTCAGAGGGATAAAGATTCTGACAATGAGCGTTGAAGGCTGCATGAAATTATCTCAGGGAGGAAATGCTAGCAGGGGGTAAAGAAATATACCATTCACGAGCATCCCCTGCTAATGAGAACATGAACATTTTTAATAATATATCTTCATGATGTATCTCCCATTGGTACATGAGTTCACGAAACTCATGGAGATGTTGAGCAGGGTTGTCCTCCCTATGCTCTCTAAATATGGGCAAATAATCACCCCATTCATTTATAGCATGGACAACATTTGGAAAACCAGGAACAGAGGAGAAATTAAAGGGAGCAAACCTACGAGCCAAGATTTTATCAATTTTGAACCAGTGGAGTTTCCAATCGATCTTTAATCATGGAGTCGTCAAGTGAAAGATATGCAGAATGGGTGTGTCTAGTATTTGTTCACCATCAAAGACCAGATCTGATCATTGTGTTCTCCCAGGGGCTACCAGGTGTAGCCAGATGCAATTTCACTGAAACAGTTGAGCCGAGACAATGGAGTCACCTCAGTGGAGTCGCCAAGTGCACAGTTTCAATCTCAATGTACTAAGCTCTGATGCACCTTCAGAACCAGTAAAATTTGTCATTCTATCCCAAGGAAAATATTCAATTCATCCCCGACAACGACGCCATAAATGTTAGCACCAAAATTCACCTCTGGGTTCTTGCAGAGGTAAGCCCGATACCCATCAGTATTTTATGTCACATGTTGGTTATAAAAAGGATCAAATGTGCACAATCTCAAGAAAATATTGTCTTAACTCAGAAGACTGGACTGATATGCACAAGAAGGTGAGGTCTGGTTTAATTTCAGCCAGTAAGTTGTAGTAAGGGTGAGTATGAGGAAGACTTCAACGGAGAATGTAGAGGTCTTTTGTGAACGTCAAGGTTTCCAGCAGCCTAAGGAAGAAAAACTTAAACACAAGGTCTTCTTGAATTCAAATTTCAAAGGAACTGAAAGAAATAATAACAACACTATAATCAAACTTTCATCATAGTGTAGTCATGATAATTCAAGTGAATCAGTCAACCATGAACTCTTTCAGTATCAGATGGAAACAAGAGGGAGCAAGAAACATGACTTTCATTAAACAAGAAATCTTAGATTACAAAGCATAACCAGAGAACTAGATTGTTCATTAAAACTTTACAAAATCGGGAGCTTTTCTCTACCATCGATCCTAACAAAATATCAAAACTTAGTATTTATACTCAGAACAACCTGCCAACACCAAGAGTGTGACCTAGATACTTCATTCAAAGCTTCGCATATGCACCTTCTTTTGTCAGTCTTCACTTGCATTCTTTTGTCACATGCGATCTCAGATCAGTATGGGATTTGCAGGAAAATTCATTGACAGGGAGACCTTGGGTTGACAGCCTGCCTCCACGGCCGGCTTTTCCATGCTTTCCATTTATGTGGTGAAACGAGGTTTCAACCACCTTCCTCATTCTCATTAACTACTTTCATCGGGATCGAGACGAGGCCTGACACCCATGAATGTTCCAGGCGAGCTCACGACTTCTTCGAGTTAATTCTGGTGCCTCGAGGTCATGCAGATCTTTCTCTGTGATCAACTCGGGCACTTTGATCCTTTGCATAGCTCCTTTTCATCACCCCACGTGACCTCGGGCCATGACCTCGTTCTTATCCCATATAAAATTTCAAGATTTTTCATTTCGGGAGTTTTCACTCCTGTTGACTTCAAATATTCTGACGCCCGAAATCTATGAAACTGCCCATCTGGATCAATGGTTAGACTTTCTTTAAACTTGATGGCCATGATAATTTCCTTGAACAATCTCACTCGCCCGTCGCTCGACAGGTGCTTTCCCATTCTTTGGGCCCCACTTTCCATATGACTGTGGGTCGTGATCATGGGCCCAACTCTCAGGTGCATCGGGATTTCGCATTTCGCGAATTCACGTTGAGCTCCATGCTCAACCTTCGAGTCGCAAAATCGCGATCACTCAGAACGGGTGACACGTGTCTCCTTGCATCAGATGACCCATATCGCTTCGGCATTTCGGGACTTGGGATATTGACACTTCTCACTTCAGCCTTCCCGAAATGAATTTTTTCATGCTTCAGATCTAGCGCCACGTGTCCTACTGAAATGGATGGCCCAGATCATTTCGCAACTTCACGTTTTGCAAGTTCGCATGACTCTCCCCTTTGACTGCTCTATCCTATGAATCATCGAAATGCTAATCTCGCACCATGCGCTCTTCCCAGGATCGACGGCTAAGATGGCCTCGCGATTTCAGAACTCTTGCTGACGTTAAACTCAGTGTAACTTTATATCCCGATCACCCAATGGTCGTCAATCCAATATGCATGGTGGATCTCCATCGTTGGAAATTGATCTTGCTCGCTCGCATGATCCAAGTCCATATCAGACCACTCTAAGTGTTGTGATTTTCGCTCATGGATGCGGCCTGCGGCCCTTGACAACTTTATGTGATAACACCACCCATCAACAATTTGTGGATGACACAATGCTACATGGAATTCCAACAGTCTCAGAGGCAATAACTTATAAGAAAATCTCAGTTGATTTTGGAAAAGTCTTAGGCACTAAAATAAATCACTCAAAATATATGATGTACTTCTTCAACACGAACATTGCAGTTCAAAGGAACCTTTCCAATGGCATGGCATTTGAGAGAAAGACTCTCCCCACGAAGTATTTTGGCATCCCCTAATGAACAAGGCAGGTAAGAATACAACTTGGGAAAGTATAATAATCAAACTGAAAGACATGGTTAAAAGATGGACCTACCGAATTTTGTAGGTCATTTAATCCTCACGAAGACGGTTTTACAAGCTATCCCATGTTATTTAGTATCGGTTTTTCCAACCCCAAAAGGAATATTACAAAAAATCAGATCTATACAAAGGAATTTATTGTGGAGAGGAGCAGAGGATAAGAAGAAATAGGCTCTGGTAGCCTAAGAGAAATTATGCTGGCCAAAAAACAAAGGTGGACTTGGTTTGCAAGACCCACAAACGACAAATGATGCTTATGGGGAAAAAAATTGGTGGAGATGGGTCAAAGACAACCCAGTTCTATGGGTCAATCTATGGAGAGAAAAATACACCCCAAGAAATTCCCCTCAGGACCTTGTCCGATTCATAGGTACAAGAGATGGATCGACTATCTGGAATTTAGCTTGGAGAAATAAAAATTGGATTAAAAATAATAGTTTATGGGAAATTAGGAATGGTCAAACTGCGAGATTCTGGGAAGATGCTTGGCAGCAAGAACCTAAGGTGGAAAACCAAAACAGAGAAGACGTTAAACAAGAGTTGCTCGAGCAAGGAAAAATAAAAGTAGGCCAGTATTGGAAACAAAGGGATAATGTCTCAAAATGGAGAACTTGGGACAACATCCAAACTCAAGATAGAAATCGGGATTCCTAGTTGGTTAAAGATATAGAAGAGGAGATGGGAAAAATAAAGATTTTGATCTCGGACAAGGAGGACCAACTACGTTGGGGAAAGAAATATGGTGGAGGATTTACCCTAAAGAAGCTCGTCATTATATTGTGGGTCATGACAAGAGGAACACATAACCTCAATGGGAACGACTATGGAACCTCCCACAATGGACGAAGATAAAAAAATTTAAATGGTTGGTCCTACACAAGAAAATCCTGACGTGGGAAAACCTTGTTAAAAGAGGCATGGATGGACCCTCAATATGCCACCTCTGTGAAGTCGAGGAGGAGAAAACATACCATCTACTGGATGAGTGCTCCTACACAACGAAGGTTTGGGACTAGATAGCCATAATGTATCGACAGACGGATAGAGTTAAGGGAGATATCAAATCAACACTGGGGAATTGGAGGGAATGTTATAGAAAAAATGAAAAGGTTAACTTAAGTTGGGGTTTAACTCCGGGGATGGTCATTTGGGAAGTTTCGAAGGAAAAAATTAGGAGAATCTTCAAGAATGAATCACTCCCTATCATTAAGGTGGTGGATTCTATAAAAAACCAGATTAGGGAGACATTTCATAGCAGAAACATTCCTCCTCCAAAGAACCACCTGTCTTCCCAAGACCTAAGTATTTTGCATATGTTAGAACTGAAGGATTGGAGTTTCAACATACTTGCTCCTCACGACTAGTAGATCCACAACAAAGACAAGGTTTGGACCCCACCTCAGGGGGGCTTCCTAAAACTTAATTTCGATAGAGAGTCCAAAGGTAATCCCAGAAAGGCAGGCGCGGGAGGAGTGATCAGAGATAGTGGTGGAAAAATCATCTGCCTTTATGCAATAAGTATTGGTAACACAACAAATAATGCAGTTGAGTTTGGAGTGTTGGAACAAGGGCTGGAGATTCTGATAAGAGAGGGCCATGTAAATGTCACAGTTGAGGGAGACTCGGCTCTGGTAATAAGGATAGTGAAAATACTTCAGTGTGGAACCAACATTGGCAAGGTAATAAAACAATGGTGTCTAGCTCAAATCCTCCAAAGAATTCAGAAGCACCTACAAACTTTGTTTACTGTTGAATTCAGATGGGTAAGAAGGTTGAAAAACGCTTTGGCGTACAGGTTATCCAACGAGGGAGTGAACCGGGATGGCGATTTACTGAACGATGCATGGACTCGGATTCCAGTGGGACAACTTAGATCGGATTGTGAAAACTTGACAACACAAGATCAACGTGGCAGCTACCAGGAAGACAGTCACATCAACGGGAACGAGTGTCATGCAGGACCTGCGTGGGACCCAGAGGAGTTATGAGTAACTAACCACTTGGCTTTCATTTATCATGTGAGGATTGGATAGGAAGGGGAAGTTAAGGAAACTGGCGGTACAATCCAACAGGGAGTTTAATGAGGGCAGCGGGGTGTTAGTTAAGTAAGTAGGCATAATAATCATGAGCAAAAGAGGAGAGTAAAGATGGAGGATAACGTAGTGTGGAATACAACGCCAAGGGACAAGATGGTACCAAAAAAGCCAAGATGCAGAGCCCACATTAGGAGAAGAGATAGTTGAAGAGCCAAAGGACGAATAATGGCACGAGGGGCCATGCCTGGTTTTTAGTGCATCCATAGCCACCACCTTAAGGGAGCTTCATTAGGTGATACCAACAATCATGCCATAGGTTGTTATATGATGAGCATTGAATGTTTTATCCACACCTCGTAGGGATTCACCTTTTGTTGTGGCTCTAGTTCTGTGTTTCTTTTGTTAAGGGGGTGATGCGGTGATATGAACCAAGAGAGAGTCAGAGGCCAAGAGGAAGGAAATTTAAGTAAGTTGGCATGCCTAAAATACACCATGAGAAAGGGTATTCCCTGGGGGAATCCAAACCGGAAAGCTCACAGAAAAAAAAACTAGGATTGAGAACGCAACAAGGGATGTTGCGAGGATGTATCAAGCCACTGTGCCACAGAAAGGAAATGACGTTGTGGAAAATTGGGAGGAGCTTAAGTTTGAGCAGGCAACCAAGGAGAAAAACAAGATAGCTCAAGAGGTTCACTGGATAATAGATACAGGGACCACTCGAACCCGAGAGACCCTCTATCACAAAACTCTTGAGATGGTGTGGCACACTAAGATGCTAATTGGAAAAGTTAAGGTAGACCGAGAGGAGATTCTCAAGGAAGACCAGCATGAGATATCCAACGTTGCGTTAATGGGTTGGAGACCATAGTAAAGCTGCTGGTAGAAATTGAGAAAAACCAGTATAACAAGCAGGAGAGATTGGCAGCTCAGTTCCACATGTACCTGAGATATGTCCACCATCTGGAAATAACACCCACGGATGGCCATGGCGTACCAGCTCAGATTCGAAAGGTTCATGTAGCATTCCCCAAGAAAGACAAAAAAAATCAGGCGGGAGGAGCAACGGATCATCCCCAGGTTCTCTAGTTTAGTTGTTTTTTAGATCAGAGGTCCAGCAATGCTAACCAAGTGTTAGCTGTTATAGGTGGCTAGGTTCTAGATGTTTTGTAGAAGGTTTTCTTCCCTCTTTTGAAAGGGGTTTTCAGTCTAGTCTCATTGTTTAAAGTTTAAGGTTCTTAAGACTCTTAAAAGTTTAAGTTTTATTTCTATCAAAAATAGTGGATTTCTTAGCCTCTAATCTTCAAAAATACTAAGCAAAAACAATGAAGCTATTACAGTTAAGCTTAAGGCTAATATAGTTTCATTTTTGACATACCAATGACACTTCTTCTTTTTGTATTATATTTTTGAAAAAATAATATAAATTCCTATAATTACTTAAAAAAAACATTCATTCTATCTAAAAATATTTATATATAACC
The DNA here is from genome assembly GCA_009831015.1 of Picea engelmannii. Classification (NCBI taxonomy): domain Eukaryota; kingdom Viridiplantae; phylum Streptophyta; class Pinopsida; order Pinales; family Pinaceae; genus Picea; species Picea engelmannii. The sequence continues at coordinate 600,093 of ML777633.1, forward strand.
TTCATTATATCTAAAAATATATAAATAAATATCTTTATATTGCATAAAAATATATAAAATACATATATTTTATTTTTTATTTTTATTTTTTAAAAGCATGACAAATACTCTTTTCTTTTTTATTTTTATTTTTTAAAAACCTAATGTAAAACTTATTAACTTGTAAATGGATTGCTTACGTTTCTTTTTTATTTTTATTTTTTAAAAACCTAATGTAAAACTTATTAACTTGTAAATGGATTGCTTACGTGCACCATAGCAAGTATATATATATATATAATTTTTTATATTTATATAATTAATTAATATAATAATTTTTTAATCAATTTAATTACACATTTTAATTTTAATGATAAATAGAAAAATTAATTGTCAAACTAAATTTTAAATTGGTGTAGAAGATCATTTCTTTTATAAATTACTCATAATAATAATTTATTTTTAAAATCACACATCAAATTTGATGTATACTTAGTAAAGTCTATAAAGATATAGATACCCTACCCCTTCCCTACCCCTTTCCCTACTATATTTAATAATTTATTTTTAAAATCACACATCAAATTTGATGTATACTTAGTAAAGTCTATAAAGATATAGATACCCTACCCCTTCCCTACCCCTTTCCCTACTATATTTAATAATTTATTTTTAAAATCACACATCAAATTTGATGTATACTTAGTAAAGTCTATAAAGATATAGATACCCTACCCCTTCCCTACCCCTTTCCCTACTATATTTAATAATTTATTTTTAAAATCACACATCAAATTTGATGTATACTTAGTAAAGTCTATAAAGATATAGATACCCTACCCCTTCCCTACCCCTTTCCCTACTATATTTAATAATTTATTTTTAAAATCACACATCAAATTTGATGTATACTTAGTAAAGTCTATAAAGATATAGATACCCTACCCCTTCCCTACCCCTTTCCCTACTATATTTAATAATTTATTTTTAAAATCACACATCAAATTTGATGTATACTTAGTAAAGTCTATAAAGATATAGATACCCTACCCCTTCCCTACCCCTTCCCTACTATATTTAAACTTTGCTCACCCCTTCCCTACTATATTTAAACTTTGCTCACATATGTGAGCCTCTATATTTAAACTTGTAAACCTCTTAAGGACATATAAAAAAAATTAAAAAATAAATCAACTTTTAAAATAATTAAAACTTATAATCATCCAATTAATGTAAAACAAAAATTAAAACTTTATCGTCATCCAAAAACAAATGAAATGAAAAATTTCATTAAAGCGTCCACGAATTTTCAGTTCTGTATCAATAAAGGTGAGGTGGAGTATTACGGATATCTTACAGATGAAGCGTCCACGAATTTTCAGTTCTGTATCACTCCAAACTTTATTTGGACATCACCCAAAACTTTAACTTGTGACACGTCACTTTCAGTTGCTAATTTATCTTTAGCACGTGGCACGTCACTTTTAGTTGCTAATTTACATTTTCCTAGTGACACGTCACTTTCAGTTGCTAATTTATATCATATTAGAGCACCGACAATAATAACAGCCTCTTCGTCCCTTATGGTTTCTAAAGAAACGCCCACTACGTACATTAATTACTTACATCGAACCAAAACATTCCATCCATATCCTCCATTCCAAGTAACTAATTGATGCACAAATGGCGTCAGGAGACCTTGACTCCTCCTCTGCCATGGAAGTGCATTCATACATACAATATATTTGAGGATTATGCTACGCAGAATCCCCATCGCACTAACTGAACACAATCCAATTACAAAGTAATTACCTGGTAAAAATCATTTTAAGCCTGCGTGTATGCATAAATATATTATACCAGAAGTCGTGTGATTATGGGCCTGTCAGTGCATTATGCGATTAACAGTGGTTCGAGGACAGTTGCAATCAGGGCTTCCATTTTTCCATGAGGTGCCACAAACGTAACAGAATTCGTGTCGGCACCTGCATAGACCATCACCAACCCCAAATTACTTCTACACCTGATTGCAAAGCATCAGTTCATTCGGTTTGTAGCGTTTATTTAATAACTGGGAGGCCCAGGTTCGACTCTCAGCCCTAGGTCCTATATGGACTCTACCATACCTCAGAATCCAACCGACAAGCGAAGAAATTGAAAAAGAAAGAAAGAAACGAACCTGCAAGTAATGTGATTACATCCATAAACCAATTCAACCATCGATTTGCACTTTACGCAGCGGCGCCACTTACGATCCTCGGCAAGCTTGATAAGCAGAAAATCGGATTCAGTTTTGTCGGTGGGCGGCAGACTCTGAAACTCAGAGCACTCTAGGTTGGCATGCCACGGGACTTTGCAGCGCGCGCAGAACAACCTGTTGCAGAAGGGGCATTCCGCCATCTTCACGTCGTCCACATCCAAGGCTCCAACATTTTCCTTAACTAGAAGTCCAGAGCAGTCGGGAAACGGGCAGTATACTTTCAGGGCTTCGGGTATTTCTGCCTCCACAATCACAACCGACCACTGCTCAAATATCTCCGCAGGCAGAAAATACCTGCACTCATCCAGCGTCAATGCCTCCCCGCAAGAATCGTGTGGGCAGTATATCTGATGCCTCCTCTGTTCGAGCATCGAGTGGATATATTGCGTCATGCACGCCTGGCAAAACCGGTGTAAACAGAGACTTCCCTCGAACATATCGGCTGAATCCTCAAAGCAAATCCCGCAGAGTTTCACAGGTACAGACCGTGAAATTGTGGAGCAATCCTTCTTCAACAACAAAAACCCTGAATCCAAGATGATATTCTTCCCGGTTTCTCTTTCTCTGGCTGAAAACCCCTGAACATACAAAAATAAAACCCTCATAGAATAAAACAAACGAAATGAATAGCAACAGGAAAGAGGCTTGGCTTTGTAAGGTAAGTTGAAATAAGCTTGCCTGGTGATGTCCATACACGTCAGAGTAAAGTTTCGGAAAGATTAATCTGTCGTCACGCAGATTGAAATACTCCTCCCTTTCCTCACAAGACGAAGAGGATGAACAAGCAGAGGATGAGGATGAGGCTGTGAGCTGAAGCAGCCCAAGCCCATCAGATGGCATTTCATTTAGAATCTCAGAAACCTGCAAGGCATAAGCATAAGCAAAAGTAGAAAGCTCCAACACTTCAGCGTGCTGAAGATGGAGTGCAAATTGATCATTAGACGCCTCCACGGCCTCTTGTAACCGCTGTTCAAATTCATCATCAGACTGAGCAAAATCGGACTGAGTAATTATTTTCTGGCCTTTGGATTGTGCAGAAACAGTGACAAGAGCCATTATTTCTATTCTGTAGCGAGTGAATTGTTAGAGCAGGATTGATTGTCGAGGACGACGGCCAAGCCGAAGATAAACGAATCGGCCCTTCTGTTCTTGATGAAAAAGATAAACGAATCGGTCCTCCTGTTCTTGATGAAAAAGGAAGAACCGAAATCCTTGCAAATCCTTAGGAAGATCGAATATGCACATAAGTGGGATGATGTAGACTTAAGTTAACAGGAGAAGAGATTAGAGTACCATAAGATTAATGCAGGTGTCCAATGCCTCCTGATTTTCTGGCTTAAAATTGGGACTTTTTAAAATCATAATTTAAAAGTTCGGTGCGGTTGCAAACAAATTAGGAAAGAAAAGAATATAGAGAAAAAACTGCCTACTAATTTTTTGGCTTAAAATTGGGACTTTTTAAAATCATATTTCAAAAATTCGGTGAGTAAATAGTAAAGAAAAATAGGAAAGGAAAAAAATAAAAATAAAATAAAATAAAAAGGAAAAAAAAACAAAAATAGAGAAAATGATATATTTTTTTTCTAATAAAAAAATTAATTTTCAAAAAAATATATATTTTTAAAAAGAAATATGTTTATTTTAATTGCATTGTTATATGTTTTAGGTTAATTATTTAATTTTGTTCGAAAAAAAATGTTGGATATGCATATTTCAGTGGTTAATTCTTTATAATGTGAGTGTCTTTGGTTTTTTTTTTTTCACAAATACAATTTAAACAACAAAAAATTGTGATTTTGTGCAAATTTATTTCGGATTCCAACAAAAAGGGTCAAAATGTAGAACATTTAGACAACGCCTTGTTATATACACATAGAATGTATTCTATATATAACTTATAAAAAAATGTGTTTTTGTGGACAAACTATTGTTGGAATCGAACCCAACCCCAACTCCCCATCATTATTCCTCGACGTGCACACCTCGGCCCTCACCTTCCCCGTCCATCCCACCCCATCTCGTGCTCACCCCTCAAATGACTGGCTTTTCAGGGGCATGCAATTGTCATAATCACCCCCCAACCCCTAAACACCTTTCGTTCTCCCTTGTCTTGCACCCATTCTCCCCCTTCCCCCCTCCCTCCCCACCATGTGCCCACCCCTCAAAGCAACAACAGGGTGAGGCAGGGTCTAGTGGCGAGGGAGGGAAATGGGGGCTATGACTTGAGGGAGAACGGAGGGTGGGATTAGGGGGCGATTTCCACCACTCCTTTTTTTTCAATCATAAAATGGTATGTAGCTAAGGCGTGGGCCAGTGTGGTGGGGAAGAAGGACAAGAAGTACAAAGAGGGGGAAACATGGGGTGGGGTTGGGGGGCAATCATAGGAATCACCCTCACATCCCAAAACATTATATATATATATATATATATATATATATATATATATATATATTGTTGGTTGTGGAGTTTGATTATCTCCCTGTTTCATAGGTCTTTGTTTTCAACCGTGTTTATAGCCCATGAAGACTGTACACCCTAGAATACTATACACCCCTCCACACGGGGGGGTTGCAGAGGGGTTTATTCCCTCGACTGGGGGGTCCGAGGGCAAGAGGCCCCCCAAAGAAAAAATTGCCTTGCAAATATATATTGTAATTTCATAGGAAATCAAGACCATTCATTAGAAGGTCCCAGATCTGACGGTAGAAGTTATGTTAGGGTTTTTTTCCTTGAAAGGCAACCCTCTTTTATGAGGGAAATGTATTGCAGCTATGCATTACTGCGAATATTGTATTTTGAGAGAGGAGACTATGAGAGGAAAATAGGAAGTTACAACGGGTGTGTTGTAGGTTGTATCCCTTCATTTGCCGGATAATAAAAATGAAGGGCCTGGCAATTTCTCTGGTGGATGTAGCCCACACATGGTGAACCATGTATATCTGTGTCTCTATTATATTGTGTATCTTCTGTGTTTTATTTCCACATTTGTCTTTTATTTTATTTCTCTGTGATCTTGCTTTTCTAACAACTGGTATCAGAGCGAAAGGTAACTCGCAGGAAAAGAGGGTTCTTGGTTCAAGTGGGAGCAATGGAAAAAGATGAAAAGTTTAGGGTCGAGAAATTTAACATCCAAAACTACCAGTTATGGAAGATGCGGATAGAAGATTATTTATATCAAAATGATCTATTCCTACCATTGGGTGGAATAGAAAAGAAGTCGACGCCCATGAAGGATGAAGAATGAGAGGTTCTTGACAGAAAGACACTAGGAACAATATGGTTGAGTCTAGCAGCGTCGATGGATTTCAATATTTCAAAAGAAAAGACAACGAAAGAGTTGATGGATATATTGGATAAACTATATGAAAAACCCTTGACATCTAATAAGGTATTTCTAATGAAGAGATTATTTAATATGAAGATGTCAGAAGGTGGGTTTGTTGCAGATCATTTAAATGAATTTAATATGGTTATTAATCAACTAAGTTCTGTAAAAGTGGACTTTGATGATGAGGTTGGGGCTCTTCTAATAGTTTTCTCATTGCCAGAAAGTTGGAATGTCTTGGTCATGGCTGTAAATAACTTTGTCTCTGGTTTAAACACTTTAAAATTTTATGATGTTGTTGGTGTTATCCTTAGTGAGGAAATGCAATGGAAAAACACAAGTGAGACATCAGGCAATGCGTTAAACATGGAGAACATAGAAAGACAAAAGGATAGAGGAAAGGGCTTAGGGAACCACAGAAATCTAAGAAGGGCAGATCCAAATCTAGACTGGGAAAGATAGAGTGTTGGAATTATGGGAAGAAAGGACATCTGAAGAAAGACTGCAGAGCTCCAAAGAAACAAAGAGATGGACAACAAGAGAAAAATCAGGAAGCAAATGTAATAGGTGATGTGTTACAAGATGTTTTGATTCTTTCTGTAGATAATATTTCTAAGTCTTGGGTAGTAGATTCAGGGGCTTCATTTCATGCCACACCCCATAGGAAACATTTTCTAGATTATGTTCAAGGTGATTTTGGACAGGTTCATTTGGGTGATGATACACCATGCAAAATTCTTGGAATGGGAAAGGTAAAACTTAAGAAAATGAATGGAAACCAATGGTTATTGAAAGAGGTAATACATGTTACAGATCTAAGGAAAAAAATAATTTCAACGAGACAGTTGGCAAGTGAAGGTTGTATATCCATATTTACAGATAAGTTGTGGAAGGTCACCAAAGTATCACTGGTGATAGAAAAAGGAGAGAATGTAGGTACATTGTATTTATGTACTAGTAATACTGACTCTTCTATCTCTTTAGCTTCTACGGGAGTGGATACAACACTGTGGCATCATAGGCTTGAACGTATGAGTGAGAAGGGGATGCAGATACTTCACAAAAGAAATTTGTTGCCAGATATTAAACAAATTGATTTGGATTTCTGAGAGCATTTTGTTTATGGAAAACAAAAGAGAGTCATATTTCTCATAGTTAGAAAAGAAAAGAAGAGTGAAAGGTTAGAGCTTGTGCATACATATGTATGGGGACCATCTTAGGTATCATCTCTTGGTGGCTCTCATTATTATGTTACTTTTATTGATGATGCAACTAGAAAAACTTGGGTTTATTGCATTCGACAAAAAATTAATGTTTTTGATACTTTTAAGAAATGGAAAGCTTTGGTTGAGAATGAGACGGGAAAAAGGTTGAAGTGTCTCAGATCAGAGAATGGAGGTGAATATTGCAGCAAAGATTTTGATGATTATTGTTCATACCATGGGATTCGTAGAGAGAAGACAATTCCATGAACACCACAAGAAAACGGTATGTCAGAAAGGATGAACATGACAATCATGGAGCGTGCAACGAGTATGAGATTGCATACTGGTTTTCCCTTACAGTTATGGGAAGATGTTGCAGATATCATTGTTTACTTAATAAACAGAGGACCTTCAAGCTCTTTGGATGGTGGAATTCCATAGGAGGCATGGACAAGTAAAAAGGTAAACTATTTTTTCTTAAGACTTTCGATTGTGAAGCATTTGTCCATATTGATAAAGAAAATAGAACAAAGATTGAGGCAAAATCCAAGAAGTGTACCTTTATTGGATACAGGGTTAATGATTTTGGTTATCGCTTATGGTTATGAAAATCACAATATCATTAGGAGTAGAGATGTCATATTCAATGAGAAGGTCATATACAAAGATCAGTTGTAGAGAAAGAAATAGGAAAAAGAAAAACCACAATACATAGTGCTTGATGAGATTACTGGAATTTTTTTTATAAAGGTACCAGAAAATCAAAATGTACAATTACAGGAGCAACATGTACCTCAAACTCCTGCAAGTGTTGTTAGAATATCTACTAGGTTAAGTAGACCCCTTGAATGATACTCTGCTTGATTGTATTATTTATTGTTGACTGATTCTCGTGAACCAAAATGTTATGAAGAGGCAACGCAGGTAGACACTAAAAGGAAGTGGGAGCAAGGCATGAAAGAGGAAATGGGTTCCTTGTTAAATAACCAGACTTGGGATTTGGTTCAGTTTCATGCAGGAAAAAGAGCATTGTAGAATAAATGGGTTTACAAGTTGAAGGAAGAAGATGCAGGCAAAAAACGGTATAAGGCTAGGCTTGTTGTAAAGGGGTTTACACAAAAGAAAGGTATAGATTTTGATAAAATATTTTCTCCTGTTATTAAAATAACTTCAATTAGGACTATTTTAAGTCTTGTGGTAGTATAATATTTACATCTTGAATAGTTAGATGTAAAACCAACTTTTCTCCATGGAGATTTGGAGGAAGAGATTTATATGCAGCAGCCACACATGTATGAGGTCAAAGGGAAGAAAAATTTGGTATGCGGGTTGAATAAGAATTTGTATGGCCTAAAGCAAGCTCCAAGACAATGGTATTTGAAGTTTGATAGGTTTATGATAGAACAAAGTTATAATAGATGTCATTCTGATCACTGTGTTTATTTTAAAAAACTTGAAAATGGAAGCTATTTTATCTTGCTAATGTATGTAGATGACATGCTTGTTGCAGGGTCTAATATGCAGCATATAAATGTGCTCAAGAAGAGATTAACTAATTCATTTGCGATGAACCATTTGGGTGCTACAAAGAAAATCCTTGGTATGGGAATAACAAGAGATGGGAAAAATCGTAATTTGGCATTGTCTCGGGGTGAATACATAGAGAAGGTGTTGGAGACGTTTAGAATGCACAATGCAAAACCAATTAGTACACCTTTGGCCATACATTTCAAATTAACCAAAGAAATGTCTCCAAAGACATAGAAGGAGATAGAATACATGTCCAAGGTCCCTTATTCATTAGCAGTTGGCAGCTTGATGTATGCAATGGTTTGCACAAGACTAGATATTGCACATGCAGTGGGAGTTGTGAGTAGGTATATGAACAATCCAGGTAAAGAACATTGGGAGGCAATAAAGTGGATTCTAATGTATTTGAAAGGTACTGCTACTCATGCATTATGTTTTGGAAGTTCAAACAGTATTCTACAGGGATATGTTGATTCAAATATGGCAGATGATAAAGATAGCAGGAGGAGCATGAGAGGGTATGTTTTTACTTTAGGTGGAACAAAAATAAGTTGAATTTTGAAACTGCAAAAGGTTGTTGCACTTTCAACAATAGAGATAGAGCATGTTGATGCTACAGAGGCTAGTAAATAGATGATTTGATTACAGAGGTTTATGGAGGAATTGGGAAAGAAACAATAGATTAACAGGTTGTACTGTGACTGTGAGAGTTTCATTCATCTTGCAAAGAACTCAACCTTCCATTCGAATACTAAGAATATATAGCTCATGTACCATTTCATACGATCTATCTTGGAAGATGGACATTTGAAGTTGGAAAGATATACACTAGCCAGAATCCTGCAAACATGTTAACAAATGGAGTAACCAGAGAGAAACTAAGTTCCTGCTCAGTTTTAGTTGGTCTTCAAGCATGAAGGTGAAGATGAGAAATTTTCTAGGTCCATGGTGGAGTATAGTCAAGTAGGTACAACAACAGTGGAGTTGTTTTGATCAGTCTCCAAGTGGAGATTGTTGGTAGTGGAGCGTGATTATCTTCATGTTTCATAGGTCTTTGTTTTCAGACGTGTTTATACCCCATGAATACTGTACACCCCTCCACGTGGGGGGGGGTTGCAGGGGGGGATTCCCCCCCCCCTGCGAGGTTCAGGGGGCTCATCCCCCCGGTTGGGGGGTTCAGTGGCAAGTAGGCCCTCAAGAAGGGTTCAAGGGAGAAGCCCACAATGGAAAAATTGCCTTGTAAATGTATATTGTAATTTCATAGTAAATCTGGATTGTTCGTTATAAGGTCGCATATCTAACGATAGAAGTTATGTTAGGGTTTTTTTCCTAGAAGACAACCCTCTTTTATGAGGGAAATGTATTGCAATTATGCATTATTGCGAACATTTTATTCTGAGAGAGGAGATTGTTAGAGGAAAAGAGGAAGTTACAATGAGTGTGTTGTAGATTGTATCCCTTCATTTGTTGGATAATAAAAAGAAAGGACCTGGCAATTTCTCTAGTGGACGTAGCCCACACTGGGTGAACCATGTATATATGTGTTTCTATTGTATTGTGTATCTTTTGTGTTTTATTTCCGCATTTATTTTTATTTTATTGCTCTACGATCCTATTTTTATAATATATATATATATATATATATATATATATATATATATATATAATTCTTTTAAATGTGATTTTTTATTTTTTTAAATTATTTTTACTTATTTTTCCCCAACAAAATTAGAAGAGGGTATTGAGTGTTATTTTCCATTTATGTTTATTTTTGCTTTGTTTTTTTTATTTCATTTAAGATATATTTCTTTTTTTTAATATCTTTTCATTAAAAAAATAGGTTATTTCTTCTTGTTTTGGGGTTTTTTTCTATTTTTTTGTTTTTCTCTATTTTTATTTATTTTTCCTATTGAGTTGACTAGGGTCCATTATCCCTACTTTGTCACCTCTTACCCCATTACGACATTGCCTAAAATCATGGGCTCTAGTACCCTTATATTTCATTCCGATGAAGATATTATAAAGGCTCTTACCATTATTGATTATTCATGGGATGATATGCACCATCATTCCTATTTTATATCGCAACGTACACATATATTTGACCAATATGTTGTCAAAAGGAATGAATTTCTCCCCTTGGAAATTTTTTTTGGTTCAAGAATCCCATCCCTGCACCTAACAAATTTGAGGAAGGTAACATGGCCAATATTTCACCTACCATCAAGATGGATATCTTTGTTACACCCGGTGTCACAAAAAATATTATTTTTGGAGCTAAGTGTTCCCTTGAAGAGATTGTCTCCTATAATGTACTTTTCCAAGTTGAATTCTATGATGTCTTTGCATGCTCTTATTTAGAGATTCTTAGACTTGATCCTACAATTGTTGAACATCATATTGATACATTGCTATATAACATTTTTGTTTGACAAAAAAAACCTATTCATCCTACTAACGCCCCCACCACTAAAGCAGAAATAAACAAACTTCATTAAGTAAGCTTCATCTATTCAATTGCATACACTTTGTAGGTCTTTAACCTAGTCCTCGTTGTGAAGAAACAAGGCACCATTCGTGCCTATACCTATTTTTGGGATGTAAATCCATCTTTTCCTTAAAACAATTACTCAATACCTTTTATCAATCAAATCATTAATGCATGTATTGGACATGAGATCCTTTCCTTCATGGATGGATTATCAAGTTACAATTAGATTCAAATTAGACCCTAGGACCAATACAATCCTACCTTTACTACTCCACGAGGGACATTCAGATATAGTGTTATGATTTTAGGGTTAAAAAATGTTGAAGCCACCTTTCAGCGTGCCATGCCATATTGTTTTCATGACTTGGTTCACACCATCTTACCCTATCTTGATGATCTCACAACACATTCAAAAAAATGTTCATAGCGTTTAAAATACTTATGCACCATCTTCCTTTGTTGTCGAAAGTACAACATTCACTTAAACCCCCTTAAGTGTGTCTTTTGCATCCCAACTAGTCAGTTATTGGGATTCATTGTTTACAAAGTTGGAATTATATTGACCCTTTCAAAGTTTTTTCCATCATTAAACTTCTCCCACCTTGTAACTTATACCTATTACAGAGTGTCCAAGTTAAATCCAATCTTTTGTGTTGATTTTCTCCTAATTATGCCACCACTGCTCATGTTTTTCTACAATTATTGTGCTCAAACACACCCTTTGTATGGGATGAATAGGCTAGCATTCATTCGACACATTGAAGTGTGCTCTCAGTTCAACACCTTTAATCAGTGCTCTTGACTTTAACAAGGATTTTATCCTCTATATTTCCACTTTACCCTTTGTTGTAGTTGAAGTCTTAGTTCATAATCGAATCGATAGTTGCAAGCATGTTATCTATTACATTAGCAAGACCCTTGATATCCCATAATCATGAGGATAAATTGGCCTTGGTGGTTGTCTTTTTGGTTCATAAGCTACATAATTATATTATGATGCACAAGACAAAGGTCATGATGAATTCAAATCCTATGTCATTTCTCTTTATTCAATGGGTTATCAATGGTAAGTGCACTTGATGTATCATGATCCTTCAGGATTTTGACTTAGAATTGGTTACACCAAAGAGTAATATATACTTAGCCATTATTGAGTTTATTTATGATCTCCCAATAGGTGCATTAGACTCGCATTTAGATGAGAACATTTCAAACAAACATGTGTTCACTATATCCTCGACAATCCTTAGTCTGGTGACATTATGTTTTATTTATGAACACAAAAGTTCAATCTTCATCTCTCTCGTGACAATCAACAACCTATTCATCATCAGGCTCCTCAATATTTCCTCATTGGAGACCATATTTATTGATGGGGGTTCAATACTTTATCTCATCATCATCTCACTCATGATAAGGCATAGTACATCTTAAATGCCTTCCATAGTGATACTTATGGTGGCCACCTTTCTGTATTGACTATTTCCTAGAAGATTGTCCACATAGAATATTTTTTTACTACTCTATTTTGTAATTGTATTAAGGTAGTTGTTAGCACTAAGAGTCACCCTCTCACTGCAAGAGGATAAACCCAATACCCATCAGAATTTTTGGTGGATGTTGGTTTTATGAGTGGAGGTCAAACAAACAAAACTCAATACAAGAATGATTCTAACACGGAAATTGGGCAGGCAATGCACAAGGAAGTGAGGGCATCATTAACTTCAGTTAGTGAATTGAGTTTAAGGGAAAGAAAAAGGAATACTTAGTGAGAAAGTAGACAAGTCTTCCATGGGCATCAAGCTTTCAAGAAGCTTGGTGAAGAAAAACTCAGGCTCAAGATAAATCTTGAACTCAAGCTTCAGACACTGAAATATGTCATAGGAACATAATCACAAAAGCATAATGATCAAACCTACATCACAATGCAACTACAACAACTCGAATAGATCCTCCATGCTCGAGTCATTCAATGTAAGGAGAAATAAGATAACAAGGGAGTTGACTAAAACTGGTCACAATACCACTGTAATCAAACCTACATTAAAACAACATCACAACCCTCGACTAGATCCTCCATGCCTGAGTGTTTTAGCACAACTTTTACAAAGAGATGAGAGAAACTAAATTCTATTAATGTGAAAGTCTCAAATTTGATACATAACCAGAGAACAACTTCTGGCATCAAAATATTACAAAAATAGGGAGCTCTTCTCATCCCGTTGACGACCATAACAAAATATCAAATTGAAACCTTTATACTCAGATCAGTCTTCAACTATCAGGAGTGTGATCTGATCACTACATTCAAAGCATTGCATCTGGGTAGTCTTCTATTAGACTGTGCATGTATCCCTCTATCAAACGCAAGCTAAGATCGAAATGGGTCTGCAGGAAAATCCGTCCACAGGGGTACCATGAGCTAATGGTTCAATCCCCACGCTTAGGCCTTCCATGACTTCCATTTATGGAGTGAGTCAAGGTTTCAACCACAAGCCCTATTTTCATTAAATGCCTCCTCTCGGGATCGCAATGAGACTTAATGCTCAGGGGGCGACCATGTGCCAACGCTAGACAGATGCCATGTGCTTAGTGATCTAGGGCTTGGGCACTAGATCCTTTTCCTTTGGATCCTTCCTAGATGAAACCTAGGGCTATGACCTTACGCCATCCTATGATTATGGGCTCAACCATGAGTGGTTTGAAACCAAACTTATTTTCTCCCCACAATTCATAATGAGACACCACGTGTCCCTTTCCCAAAACAGTGGTTCTGATTGTGGCCCGCCCTCCAAATTTTAAAGCTAGAGCACCTTCCGAACCCACAATGGAGCATGACCACTGATCAAGTGATCTACGATGAGGACCTTTGATCAATGTATTAGCCCTGACACTTTTAGATCAACAGATCAGATCTACACCCTCTCAAATCGATGACCGTGATCTACTTCGCGATTTGGGCTCCAGACCTTTCAAATATCAAAATTCCTCTGCCTTAAATTCTTTTACCCGGAGCTCTGGATCTGACGACACGTGGCCCACTGAGATTGATGGCTAAGAATTCTGGGATTCTGAGAAAAACAAATCTCAAATCTCATCCTCCTCCATGCTTTTACCCAGAGCTGACTATCTAATGACGCATGTCCTCTTCAATCGAACGGTCGGGAATTACTTCAGACCTTTATCCAAAGTTCACATATTTATTCCATATGTTCCCTGGATATTTCTTCAAGAGAATCCTTCGTAGCTAAGGATCTGATGACGCGTGGCCCCCTGAGATTGATGGTTGAGAATTACTTTGAGGCACCAGACTCTGGGAAAAAAAAAATCTCAAACCTCATCCTCCTCCATGCTTTTACCCAGAGTTGGAGATCTAATGACGTGTTTCCTCTTGAGTCGAATGACCGAGAATTACTTCGGACCTTTACCTGGAGTTCACGGATTTATGCCATATGTCCCCTGGATATTCCTTCAAGAAAATCCTCTGGAGCTAAGGATATGACGACGCATGGCCCCCTAAGATTGACGATTGAGAATTACTTTGGGTCTTCGGATTCCGGGAAACAAAAATCTCAAACCTGGAATTCTTCCATGTGCTTTTACCCGAAGCTTCCCGCCGTTGAAAGAAGAACTTTCCCACTTTCTTTATTCGAGTCCATAACAAACCGCTTTGAGTGTTTTTATTTGAGCTCAAGGCCAATACCTGTGCAATAAAAGGACTGGGTCACCCTGCGACCCTTAGATAGATTTATGCGATAACATTTATCTCCACAGGGGATGGCATGCTCCCTGCGAGTTGCCAAGAATGCGCAGTTCTAGTGCCTTAGTTGTTGGGCTATGGAGTCTAGCTCAAAACTTTCACTGAAGAAAACAGGGAGATATGTACATTATTCTACTTACAAAAAGAAAGCAAACACACATGCTCTAGAAATATCTTATTTATGTACAAACCTACACTGACTGATTTTTTACAATGTTCTAGGTGAAAGAAACTTCCACCATAGCCACCCAAGCAACTTTTTAACGTAAAATTTTCTTACTCTACCACTGGTCAACAAGGGATAACAAAACCGTGACAACCAACTAATGACATCCTTCAGATTACCTCCTAATGATGAAGGCAAGATAAATCTTGGAGGCTTCAATACATTGGGGAAATGCAACTCCATTCATTCTCCTACAGGGTCATAAAATAGGTGATAAAACCTACTAGGTTGGTAACATAAATCCTTCTATGCTTTATAGTTACTCACATATGGTTGAATGTCTATGGCAAGCACAGGTGAGTGAAAGGTTGATGTTGGTTGTTGATCCACTTTTCCTTTATCTTCTTTGATAACATCTACTAGCTTATGGCAAGAAATATCCTCATGCATATCAATGAATGGCTCTTTGCTTGAAAACTAATAACCTTCTTTCTTTTTCATAAGAAGACCTTGGTCATCGGGGAAGACAACTTCTTCTTTAAAATAATGACCTCAAGATAACTTCACAACCGAATTTAAATCATGTTGATAATTCTCAACTAGGAACATATGATTATCTATACAATCATCTGCTACCTCATGCTCAAAATATTTTGGAAACTGATGACAAACATGGCATGCATCCCTGTCTATAGGAAAATATGAGCATACCGAAGAATCTAGTTCCAAATGTAAAACATACTTACAACCTTGTTGCTGCTCCATATATGATATATATTGACAGTCCTCTTGTTGCTCATTTGAAATATACTGACAGTCCTCTTGCTACTCATCTTGTGCATGCAAATTTTCAAAAGATACTCGATCTCGAATATTCTTGCTAGCACAGATGTTCTCCTTGACTTCTTCAGCGTCTTCAAATAAGCATTTTAAGGATGAATATTTCCTTCCTCTCAAGAGAAGAACAAGATATGAACGTTGAGCCATTACATAGTACACCATGGCAGCAGTCTCGGAAGGTCGTATTTCCAAAGGCATGTTATGATAAACACTATAAAACCTATTGTTGAAGACAACCAAGGCTTCCTCTTCACCTCTCCTCAAAACATTAAAATCAGCCAAGTAGTGATCAAGGAACTTGTTCTCACCCCAAAACTTTAAAAAGGATTTGTAAAATTCGATCCAAGAACCAATGGAATCAACTCTCAAACCCTTAAACCACACAACAAAATTTATGTTCAAAGATTTGGAGAACAACCTCATAATAAAATCATCATGTACTATCTCAAATTGATCAATAAAGTTCTCAAAGGCCTCCAAATTCCTCTCAACTTTAACATGATCTTCTCTAGAGAACTGAGGAAGATACTCAAGGAAATCAAGAGGATAAGGATGAAGGTGATATGGCAGCCTTAAAGTTTTAAATATCTTATCTCTGATTCTAGTTTGAAAACTAGTGGGTTGGATGTGAGGTTTAACAAGTTGATGGCAAGGTTCAACAATAACAGTAGGAGGTGATGAGATAAGAGAAGGCTTTGAATCAATTTCAACCTCCTCAAGGATGCAAGGGTAATCAAATTCAAGAGGGATTTCAATACAAATCTCATCCTTATGAATAGGCTGAGGTGAAGATACAAGATCAACATCTACAACACAGGAAGAAGGCATGTCTTCTTCTTCAAAGGATGGATATATAAAGGAAGGCTGATGATCATCTGAATAAACAAAGAAGAGGATAATCCTCTTGATATGTAAAGGAAAAGAGAAAAATGAGTTGATAAAGAAAAACAAGAGTTCATGGATAAAGCTCATAAGATGATATCTCATCATCCCTTTTTGTAAGGTCATCCTTTTGTCAACGGGATCATCCCTAGTGGATTCTTTGATTGTGGAGTCGCCAAGTAGATGATTACAGTCAATTTTTTCATTCCTCTCTTGTCTACCATCAAGAGTTGAATCTATGTCATTCTCCCAAGGAAGATATATTCACTTCCGTCCCCAGAAATGACACAATTTATGTTATCACTAAGATTCACCCTATGAATGCAAGAGGATAAGACCAATACCCATCAGAATGTTTGGTGGATGTTGTTTTTATGAGTGGAGGTCAAACGAACAAAACGCAATACAAGAATGATTCTAACACAAAAAATGGGTAGGTAATGCATAGGGAAGTGAGGGCCTCATTAACTTCAGTCAGTGAATTGAGTTTAAGGGCAAGCAGAAAGAGGAATTAGTGAGAAAGTGGACAAGTCTTCCATGGGCATCAATCTTTCAAGCATCTTGGTGAAGAAAAACTCAGCCTCAAGAGAAATCGTGAACTCAAGCTTCAGACACTGAAATATGTCATAGGAACATAGTCACAGCAGCATAATAATCAAACCTACATCACAATGCAACTACAACAACTCGACTGGATCCTCCATGCCCGAGTCATTCAGTGTGAGAAGAAACAAGATAACAAGGGACCTGACTAAAACTGGTCACGATACCACTGTAATCAAACCTACATTACAACAACATCACAACCCTCGACTAGATCCTCCATGATCGAGTGTTTTAACACAACTTTTACAAAGAGATGAGAGAAATTGACTTCTATTAATGCGAAAATCTCAAATTTGATACATAACTAGAGAATAACTTCTGGCATCAAAATATTACAAAAATAGGGAGCTCTACTCAACCCGTTGACGACCATAAAAAATATCAAATTGAAACCTTTATACTCAGATCAGTTTTAAACTATTAGGAGTGTGATCTGATCACTACATTCAAAGCATTGTGTCTGAGAAGTCTTTTGTCAGACTGTTCATATATCCCTCTTTCAGACACGAGCTCATATCGACATGGGTCTGCAGGAAAATCCGTCCACAGGGGTACCATGGGCTGACGGTTCAGTCCCCACACCTGGACCTTCCATGACTTCCATTTATGGAGTGAGCCGAGGTTTCAACCACCAACTCTATTTTCATTAAATGCCTCCTCTCGGGATCACAACAAGAGTTAATGATCAAGGGGCGACCATGTGCCAACACTAGACACATGCCACGTGCTTGGTGCTCCAGAGCTCAAGCGCTAGCTTCTTTTACTTTGGCTCCTTCCCAGATGTGACCTAGGGCTATGACCTTATGCCATCCATTGATTGTGGATGCAACCACAAGTGGATTGAAACCAAACCTCTTTTCTCCCCGCAATTCACAAGGAGACACCATGTGTCCCTTTCCCAAAACAATGGTTTCGATTGTGGCCCGCCCTCCAAATTTTAAAGCTCGAGCACCTTTCGACCCCGCAATGGAGCGTGACCATTGATATTGTGATCTACAATGAGGCCCTTTGATCAATGGCTCAACCCTGATGATTTTAGATCGACAGATCAGATCTACACCCTCTCAAATCGACAGTCGTGATATGCTTCGCAATTCAGGCTCCATACCTTTCAAATATCAAACTTCCTCTGCCTTCAGCGCTTTTACTCAGAGCTATGGATCTGATGACGTGTGCCCCCCTGAGATTGACGACTGAGAATTACTTCAAGTCTGCAGACTCTAAGAAAAACAAATCTCAAACCTCATCCTCCTCCATGCTTTTACCTGGAGCTGGCGATCTAATGACACTTGTCCTCTTGAATCGAACGATCGGGAATTACTTCGGACCTTTATCCAGAGTTCACGAATTTATGCCATATGTCCTCTGGATATTCCTTTAATAAAATCCTCTAGGGATAAGGATTTGATGATGCGTGGCCCCTTGAGATTGATGACTGAGAATTACTTCGGGTCTCCGGACTCCGGGAAAAACAAATCTCAAACATCATATTCCTCCATGCTCTTACCCAGAGCTAGCAATCTAATGATGCATTTCCTATTGAATCGAATGACCGAGAATTACTTCGGAACTTTATCTGGAGTTCACAGATTTATGCCATATGTCTCTTGGATCTTCCTTCAAGAAAGTCCTCTGGAGCTAAGGATCTGACGACGTGTGGCCCCCTGAGATTGACAGCTGAGAATTACTTCGGGTCTCCAGACTCCGGGAAAAAAAATTCTCAAACATGGGCTTCCTCCATGTGATTTTTCTCGAAGCTAGGGATCTGATGATGCATGGCCCTCACAGATCAACGGTCCAGATTCATTTTGGGCCTTCTGGACTTCAGGACTTCGACACTTCGACACTTCGGGACTTCGGTGCTTCGGGACTTCGACGCTTCAGGACTTCAACACTTCAGCGCTTCAGGACTTCGACACTTCGACACTTCGAGACTTCGGGACTTTGGTGCTTTGGGACTTCGGCGCTTTGGGACTTCGACACTTTGACACTTCGGTGCTTCAGGACTTTGGAACTTCGACGCTTCGGGACCTCGACAGCTTTGGCACTTCGGGACTTCGGGATTTGACACTTTGGGACTTTTCAATACTTGACTTTCACGATTCTCCTGAGCGTCAAACTCCAAATGGAGGGATCTGCCTCCACGTGTACCCTTGCTTTGGATGACTCAGATCACTTCGGGAGTCTGAGCTTCGACTCTTCGGGAACTTTGCACACTTATTACTTCAAAACTCTCAATGACTATTTCCACGAACACTTGGATGAGCTGCCACATGTCCCCTTAAAGATCAATGACTCATGCTCTCTTCGGGGCTTTTCTCCAGTGCTATACTTCGCACAACTTTAAGATTTTGAACGCCCGTGAGCTGCTAATCTGAAATCCACATGGAATTCCCACTGTTGAAAGAAAAACTTGCTTGTTTGCTTGATTCGAGTCCATAACATATGACTTTGAGTGTTTTGCTTTGAGATCAAGGCCGATACCTGCACAAGCAAAGAACTGGGTCGCCCTACGACCCTTAGACAACTTTATGCGATAACAGTAGTTAAACATTTTCTAACTATAGATATATGTCCCTAGGACACGAACCCCACCAACTCTATTTTCATGTTGAATTTCAATAATATTATCACTACAACAACTTGTTTCTTTTTCAATCACATCATTACTTGATTCAATGTCCCCAAACAATTGGTTTCTTACCATGGCCACCATTTTAAAGGTGAAACCTAGTGCAGGTTGGATTCATAGTTAGGCTTTGAGCACCAATATTCCTCATCCTATTATCCACAGGGAATGCCCAAGTTGAGGCCATTAAGAAAAACCTTAAAACCATTCTCTATCAGACTATGAATAAGCACAAGACCAATTGGCATCACATGCTCTTCCTCGAATTATGGGTTGTAAAACCCATCATGAAATGTTATGTAATCATATTCACTTAATATAAGTTGTGTTGTAAGAGATTTGTTTTACCATAAATTTTCTACTTTTATAGATGGAATAACTATCCGGATCTAAATAACATGATGAGATAAGTAAGAAGCTAACCTTATGACTTAAATATTTAAGTAAAATCATAACAAAATACTAAGTAAAATACTTCATCCTTGGTTTGTTGAAGTTGATCCTTTGTAATGTAGTCCAACTAATAGTATGAAGTTTCCTCAAAGAGTTCATTTCCACTTGCCTAAAGTGACACAAAATTATCCTCCCAACCAATTAGGAGCCTAGCCATCTTCCTACCTCCAAGAAACCTTTCAATCCCTTGAATCTTTTTACCTACGACTCCAAGAAAAAAAATGCACATATGCTCCAATATTTTCACAAGAAGCGTCTCTTCCAAAAATGATCAAAACTCTCCACAAGCTCCAACATTTCAACCTCCAACACCACTTCCTCTTCCTCTTTATCAATTTTCCATACCCCCCTCTCTAACTCTCCTCAACCACCCTCATTCTTAATCATCAACCTCCCTCATCTAAATTTTTGGGAAAAATTAAAAATAAAACTAAAATATTAAATGACTTACATAAAATAACAATAAATAGAATGTGAAATATTTCTCCTCATGCTAGCTTATAAATGCAACTTGACAATTTTTCCCAAAACTTATGACACCCCACCATACTCATTTAATTCATCATACCAACTATCAATCAAACTCAAAGAAGATATCTAATCCTACTAGATATTCATGTATGCAATATAATTTACATAATCATTAAATCATTCAATTAAATATTTAATAGCCTAGTTTAGTAATTAATACATCAACTAATTATACTAGTGTACATGAATAAAGTATGTGTGTATAGATAGCATACAGATAACTTGCATGTGTACTAGTGTTCAACAATCACTACCTCTAATGCATAGTTCCTATATGTTCACATCAAAGTATGCAAAGACAACAAATAAAGTGAATGCATCATTAAATAATCTTAACTAACAAAATTATAATAATTCATCAATAATTGATCATCACACTTAAAATATCTAAAGGGGATAAAAAAGAGTGTTTTAAACATGGTAGAAACCAAATGAATAAATAAGAGTGACACATCTAATTCCCAAGCAATATTCTCAACTAACTTTGAATCACCATTCCTCCCTAACCTACTTTCATTTTCCACATCCCATCGTTTCCTATGTTGGACTATGTTGGAGTGTCAACTATATTGACCTAACTCCATATAGAACCCATAAGTGAAAGTGTCATCTATCTTGACCAAGCTTCCCCAACAAGCAACTGGAAGGCGTCATCACACGTCTAGGAGAGCACAACTTCACATAACCCTCCCACAACTCCAGGTTTCAGAGGATAAATGATGGAAAATACCTCCACCCCTCCTTATACAACTAGGGTCAACACCCTATATCGAGTCATACTATGCAACTATTTTTCTTAGAGTCACGTCATCGAACAACCACTCTAAGAAAGTTGTGTTTCCTGTCAAAACCACACTTACCAAAGATCATAGAAATATTTGAAATCATAAATTAGATCATAAGTAAAACTTATAGCATACAATATCTTCTTGGTGTCTACGAAATCCAGGTTATCTCAGCACTACCTTCATTTGGCTATTACATAACTCATCAACCTCTAAGTTAGCTCACCAATACTCATATCCATACAGATACATCACAAATTTATTATGAGAATCCATATATGTATAGACATTCAATTAAGAAATGTATGCCTATTTACACCATGACTCACATTTGTTGTACGTTCACAACATAAGTTTGAGCAGGTGTCCATGTACTGAAATTTCATATTTAAACTTGCATGTTTAAACAAATCACATGAGTAACATAATCATGAATATATAACAATAAAAATAATTTTATGCAACACATAAATAGGTCTAGATTTACAAATCTCAAATATCTAAATTAGTGTAATTAATCCCAAATAATTACTAAGCAATGAATTACTAATATGAGTAAAATCAAAGTTATAATTGTCAAGGGCCAAAATATGGGGTGTTACATGGACTTATAGGACATCCATTCAAACTACTACCAGGTTTTACTAGTTTCCATCACATCCATGGTGAAGAGGAAATTTTACCCATCTAGTGCCAAAGACTACTTTAAAACAAAGACTAGTTACTTTGGAATGTGCCAATGAAGATTGCCGCATCGCCTTATAAACCATTGAAGCAACCAAGAAGGGTTCCAAGGCTCAATATGACTATAAGGCTCACCCATGTTTCTTCCATGAAGGGGATCTATTCCTTATGTATGACCATGATCCAGGTGGATATCAGTGGCCACCCACCTATTCCACTCGCTCAAAGAACAATTTTTATTTTGGCAGTTTTTTCCTAATTTTTCGGGTCCTAAACTTCTGGGGTCATTTTGAGGCCCTAAAAATGTTTTTGGGCACGACACAATCACACTATAGGATTTAGCCAAATTGTGACGACAACATGTGTATTCCTCATATAGTTCTTTCCAACAAGCTATCGTGTGCCTAAAATGAATATCGTATGCAAAAGTTATGACCCCGGGAAGTTGATGTACCAACTTACCCCATCGGGGCCCACATGAATTTCAACACTTTATCTCCTAGGGTTAGGTATTTGGATGTTTATGGTTTTCTCATTTATGTTTTATGTTAAAATGGCCTTTGAAGACTCATTGTAACCATCTTCTTATGAATGAGTATAGTCGTCACATCTCTTCTCGTAGATAAGTTGCCACCATTCAAGCAAGTTTGTTTCAATCTGCATTTTTATAGTTTCATCATATTGTTTTTATTAATAGAAGTCAAGTTTTACTGTATCTCCGTGTATTTATTTGCTATATATTTGTATTCCATTTTTAAATATGGATCAGTGGTATCAAAATGGTTTGCTCTTTATTTTTTTCTATGTGCATGTCCCCAACAAAGTCAAGGTACAAAGAGTTGGGACTCGAAGTGGTTGAGCCCTTACAAAACCCTCCCCACTGATCATGAAGACCTCCCATGGAGGAATAAAAAAGATACAATGGAGCATGATATCCTTTTAAATTGTTTCTCGAGGAATCCCTCACATGACAAAGGAACAAGATGATGGATAAATTTGCACAAATCCTTCGACGACTGCCAACATGCCATGCATCTTCATCAAGCAGCCACTCCACCCCCTTCAAGGTACAAGTCGATTTTTATATCCCTTTATTTGAAGGCCATATATATGCAAATGTTGTAGATAAATGGTTGAATATACTATAAGGATATTTTTCAATTCATAAATTTTCAGATAGAGAAAATATTACCTTTGCGCTCCTTAAGGCTATCCCCCATATCAAAGATTAGTGGGAAACTTACTATGAGAAAAGGGCCACTGCGGAATCTGCAATATTTTTGGTCGCCTCCACCTGGGATTATTTTAGGGATACTATTAAGGAACAATACTACCCTGTTGGAAGCTATGATGACCAGTATACGAGATGGACCACATTGCGACAGGAAAGGGACCAAATAGTACTAGATTTCACAAATACCTTAGATACTTTATGCACCAAGTTGGGTATCAAGGAATCTGAACGACATCTGGTGCTCAAGTACTATGTTTTTTTTAATAGATACATCCAAAAAAAAATGGAGTATCTGGACATCTCATCACTAGGCGCGACATATTGATATGTTCTCAAAATTGAGCAGAAATTTAAACAAATGAAGTGGGAGTTTGGATCTGCAAATTCCTCACAGTATAAGTAGGGAAAAGGCAGCCCCAACCCATAGAACAAAGGACAGAGTAAGGATGGATGCCTCAAGACAACCATTCCAAGACACAAACAAAGAAGGGTAATGATAAGACAAAGAAAGGCACTAGGAAGTGGTGTGGATTCCATAAAATCCCCTAGCATAACACTAATCAATGTTGCTCCAAGAAGTCGTTGGTGATCGAGATTAAAGCCACAGAGTCAGAGGAAATTTCCAACTCTAAATCAGATCCAGACAAGGGGAATAAAAGAATTGACACAGAACCCAGTGTCACTGTTGCTACCACCAAGGTCTAACCAAGTGAACCAAAGGAACCAGAGGAAGGTGAATTCCATTTTCATCTGCAAATGTGGGTGAAGGGTGCTCCACTGCATTTCATTATTGATAGAGGAAGTCAAAATAGCATGATCTCAACAAAGGTCTTAAAGCGGTTGAACCTGTCGATGACACCACACCCACAGCTCTACACCATCGGGTGGATTCTCCAAGGAAGATACCTTTGCATCAACCAACGATGTCGTCTTCCCTACGACATCAATCCCTTCAAGGATGAGGTATTGTGTGATATTTCCCCCATTGAAGTTTGTGATGTTCTTTTAGGCCAAGAATATTTGTGGAAACGACATGATGTATATGAGTCTAGACCTTGCAATGTTATTATTACTTTGGGTAGACAATTGTACAGGATACCAGAGGTAGCTCCTCCTACCGTTATTTTTTTGATCTATGTTAAGTAATGCAAGAAGGTCATTTTCCATATGGGTAAATTTGTCTTCTTCATGATTCACTCTCAAAGTGAACAGAAGGTCATAGCCACATCCATGGCCTCTACACATGGCCTCTCCACACAATATAAGCAAGTGGACAAGATCATGGAAGAATACAAAGAAATATTCTCCTCACCCACTAGGGTGTCGTGACACTGTCAAGTCAAGCATTCAATCGATCTAACCCCCGGTATACCTCTACCCAATGGAAAATTCTATCATTTCTCTCTGACATAAAATGAGGAAATTAAGCAACAAATCTAAGATATTCTTCAAAAGGGGTACATATGACCCAACTCCTCACCCTGTGAGAGCCCAATTGTACTCGTACAGAAGAAATATGGTACTTGGTGACTCTCCATTGATTACAAGTCCCTAAACAAAATCACAGTCATGAACCAGTACCCAATACCCCAAATTGACGACCTTCTTGAAAAAATCAAGGGAACCAAGTTTTTCAGCAAGATTTACCTGAAGTCTAGCTACCACCAGGTCCCAATAGACCAAACTAATGCATGGAAGATTTATTTCAAGTTCAAATAAGGTATTTTCGAATGGATAGTCATGCCCTTTGGTTTAAAAAATGATCCAAAAAATTTCATGAGATTGATGGACGATATATTGCGGCCCTTCACCAATTCTTTTGTGGTGGTATGTCTAGATGACATCCTCATCTTCAACAAGAATTGGGAAGAACACTTGCAACATATTCAATAGGTCCTTCACACTCTACGACAACACACGCTATATGCTAACTTGGAAAAATTATCCTTTGACATGAACATGGTGCAATATCTAGGATACATTATTGATGAGCATGGTGTGCATGTGGATCTAGCCAAGATCCAAGTCATTCATGACTGGATATCCCCAACCACACTAATTGAGCTTTGAAGTTCCTTAGGACTTTTCCACTTCTATCACATGTTCATGTTGGGATTCTCCCATATTGCATGGGACCAGAACCAAGTGACCAAGGGTGGTGGAAAGGAAAAAAATTTGTGGGGAAATTCACAACCACAAGTGTTCGATGATTTGAAACATCATTTGTGATCAGCTCCAACACTATCCTTACCTAATCTGCAACAACATTTTGAGATTGAGATCGATGCTTCAAACTATGATGTGGGCGCAATCCTCACTCAACATGGTCATACAGTGTCATATCATAGTGAGACACTATCAGATGTTGTCCATAAGTACCCAACCTATGAAAAAGAAATGTATTCCATCGTACAAGCCTACTGACAATGGAATCACTACATTATCAGAAAGGAGACAATCATCCACACTGATCACAAGTCTCTGCAATTCACGTAGACACAAGGAAAATTACAAAATGACTGCCATCAAAAGTGGTCCACATACTTGAAACAATTCCATATCAACATAAAATATAAGATAGGGATCAACAATCGTGTCGCTGACTGCCTCATTCGACCTCCAGTTGTATCCTTAACCATGGTGCTCCACTCCTCTGGCCATGAGGCATCTGAGTGGCCCCAAATCTACAAGAGAGATACTGACTTTTCTACCACTTACCAGATGCTAGGAACATGCACGAAATTCACTGAATTTCATATCCAGGATGGACTATTATGCCATCTAGAACACCTCTATGTTCCTTCAAGCGAGTGTGCAAATACTATTTGGGAAGTTCACTGTAGTCATATTTCAGGGCATTTTGGCATGGAAAAGACCGTGGCAGTACTACATAATCATTTCTACTGGTCAAAAATTCTACACGACGTCAACAAGTATATCAGGTCCTACACTACTTTCAGTGTTTCCAAACCAAACACTAAGAAGCAAGGCCTATACACCCCTCTACCTACTCCTGATAGGTCATGGGAATCCATCTCGATGAACTACATGTTGGGCCTTCCTTCAACCAAGTAGGGAAAGGACTGTGTTTTTTTGGTGGTTGATCGATTTTCTAATATGTCCATCCTTACAACTTGCAAGAAGAATATCATAGCAGAGGCCTCTACCAAGATCTTCTTCGAACATGTGTGAGTACAATTTGGGATACCATAGACCTTCATATCAAATCAGGACAGTAGGTTCCTCAAAACATTCTTGTTGAGCCTCTAGTCAGTGTTGGACACCAAGATCACCAAATCCACTACCTTCCACCCCTAAATTGATGGTCAGACAGAGGTCGTCAACAGAATGATCATGCATATATTGCATTGTAACATACCAAGGCTGAGCCCCTATTGTAATTATGAATGTAACATGTTTTGTAGGCTGGTGAGCCAAGTATTTATAAGTTGGTCGGCTTATGTGTTGATTAGGCTAGGAGACTATTTTGTACATGTAAATATTCATATTATTAATATAAAAACATCGTTGCGTGTATACCGACCACGAAGAAAGAGTTATGGGGGACTAAGCTCCACTAGGTAGGGAAAGAGATGGGTCTGAGAGTCTAGGAAAGAGGGGCTAAGCTTAAGATCTTAAACCCAAGAGAATAATATATAATTATTATTCTAAAAGTTGTAAAGAGGATATTAATTATCCTAATTTCCTTTAGGGAGGGGAACGAGTTCCAAGNGGGGGGGGGGGGGAACATGCTCCTAGAGAGCCAAGTGTCATCCAAACCACATGTAGTTTTATGGGGGCACTCTCACCAGTATTGGGGGGGATTCTTACCATTTAGACAATACTCACCACTCTCTCTTTGCTGGCCATGGTTTTTCCCCATTCACGTAGACACTGAGAAAGCACACAATTAGTCATTGTTTCCTCCATTGTTGAATTCCTCAACCATTTGAACCTCTACTACAAGACAAATTTGATACCCTCATTGTACCTTCACCTACGGGTTTCCTACGTATTGTCCTATCAATACCGTTTCCCCACATCTAGTTATTGTTGTTTCCATAATCATGCCTATGATTTGAGGAGCAAGAGTGAAGAAGCAGGTTGTCGGGCCTGTGAGCAACTCTCTCCAGGTGAAAGAGTGTGTTGAGGAAGTAGGCTCTCCTGGAGGAAGTCCAATAGAGGCTACAGAACTATGAGAATTAAATATCCATCATGTTGTTGAAGCCCTAGAAAGGGAGGTGTAGCAACCGATGGACTATTTGAAAGTGAAGGTGTACACTCCTGGGGTGGAACAGGCATGTGGGGAATGAGAGTCTGTGAGATGTGGGTGTAAGTGGCTCCTTGGAGGAAATCCTTCTTGATGTAATGTGAAACTTCCTATTGTCCCTGCCTAGCCTAGGAATCCCTTTCTAGTGGAGTTTAGTCCCAACTCAGGGGTGACCCATTACTGAGAGTGATGAGCAGTGTGATCTAAGGTCGGGAGTTTCTTGGAAGGTGTGCATGTAGTTGGTGTACTTCAATTAAAATATAAGTACCATTTCCAAGTTTGGTTACATGTTGTGTATTTATATATGCTATTAGATTTATGGGTTTTTCCTGTGATTACTGAATGTATACTTTTACTGTTTTTCTACATTATGTTGTGTGATAGCAGAATGTAAATCAACTGTTAATTTGTATGTGTTTTTGTCTCTTCTGCATTAATCTATGTATGAACATAATGTTTATGTCTGGTTAAAAATTGCATTAGATATATATATAATGTATATTCGAGCATGATATTTTTCTGGAGTAGCATGGCCCGACCTAGGTGGTCGGGGATGTGACAGAATGGTATCAGAGCATGAAAGTTTCTTTTGGTGATGTTGCCCGACCTGTTGGTGGTCGGGGGAATCAAAAATTGGTATCAGACATCCCCAAACACTAATAGGTCGTGCTTCATCACTCGTAAACAAAATTTTCTCTCTGATACCAATTTATGACATCCCGGACCACCCAGGTTGGGCCATGCTACTGAAGAAAACTATCATGCTTGAATATACATAGTATATATATCTAATGCAATTTTTAACTAGACATAAACATTCTATTCATACATAGATTAATGCGGAAGAGAAAATAACACATAAAAATTAACAATTGATTTACATTCTGCTATCAAACAACATAATGTAGAAATAAGAGTAAAATAATACATGCCATAATCACAGTCAAAACCCATAAATATAACAACATATATAAATACACAACATGTAACCAAACTTGGAAATGGTACTTATCTTTTAATTGAAGTACACCAACTGCGTGCAGACCTTCCACGAACCTCCCAACCTTAGACCATGTTGCTCAACACTCTCAGTAGTGGGTCACCCCCGAGCTAGGACTAAACTCCACCAACAAGGGATTCCTAGGCTAAGCAGGGACAACAGAAAGTTGCACAGTACAACAAGAAGGATTTCCTCCAAGGAGTCACTTACGCTCACAACTCACAGACTCTCATTCCCCACATTCTTGTTCCACCCCAGGAGTGTACACCTTCACTTTCAAATAGTCCATCAACTGCTACACCTCCCTTTCCAATGCTTCAGCAACAAGCTAGATAAAAAATTCTCAGAGTTCTGTAGTTTCTACTGGACTTCCTCTAGGAGAGCTCACTTCCTCAGTGCACGAGCACAATGATGGCAGCAACAGAAACTGGACGTGGGAAAACGGTACTGACAAGAAAATACGTAGGAAACCCGAAGGTACAGGTACAACAAAGGTATCAAATTCATCTTGTAGCAGAGGTTCAGATGGTTGAGGAATTCAACAATGGCGGACAAAAGGATTAACTACATGCTTTCTCAGTGTCTGAGTGAATGGGGAGAAAACATGGCCAACAAAATACAGAATGGTGAGCATCTTTCAAATGGTGAGAATCACCCCCCGAGACTAGTGAGATCACCCCCATAAAACTACATGGGGTTTAGATGACACTTGGATCTCCAGGATCACGTTCGCCCCCCACTTGGAACTTGTTCCCCTCGCCAAAGGAACTTAGGATAATAAATATCCTCTTTACATCTTTTAGAATAATAATTATATATTAGTCTCTTGGGTTTAATATCTTAAGCTTAGCCCCTCTTTCCTAGACTCTCAACCCCATCCGTTTCCCTACCCAGTGGAGTTTAGTCCCCCATAACTCTTTCTTCGTGGTCAATCTACACGCAATGATATTTTTATATTAATAACATGAATATTTACATGTAAAAAACAGGCTCCTCGCCTAATCAACACATAAGCCTACCAGCTTATAAATACTTGTCTCACCATCCTATAAAACATGTTACATTCATAATTACAACCGGGGCTCGGCCTTGGGATGTTACAATCCCCTCCCCTTATTTTTGCACTATCCTCAATGAAACTTATTTAAACAACATCAACAAGATTTTCAAAATATTCAAAAAGATGTGGGTATTATTCCCGCATAGCACCTTCATGCTCCCATGTTGCTTCCTCATATTCATACCATGTCCACTGAACCTTTACAAGCCTTATGGATCGATTCCAAAGCTACTTGCTTTTCCGGTCCAATATGCGCACCAAATGCACTTGTAAAATGCCTTCTTGCTCCACTGATCCGGATTTTATGAGCAGAACGAAATGAATATAGATTATTAACAAGTTCTTAACACAAAATAACAGAGATACAATAAATAAAAAATTCTATTCAATAACTAAATAAGATGAAACTGTAAAATGCAGCGGAAACAAGCTTGATGGAATGGTGGCAGCTTATCTCTGAGAAGAGATGTGACGGTTGCACGCATTCGCAAGAAGAAGATTACAATGAGGCTATGAAGGAATTTTTAAAATAAACAAGAATGCCCCAAACCCTAGACATCCAAAAACCTAACCCTAGGATATGAAGCGCCAAAAGTCATGTGGGCCCCGTTTGGGTAAGTTAGTACATCAACTTCCCGGGGTCGTAACTTTTGTATACGATCTTCGTTTTAGGCGTGTGATAGCCCGTTGGAAAGGTATCATCAAGGAGATTAATTTTGGGGGCTCAATCATGCCTTTGAATATAATTGAGGAGATCAATCCCAAAAAACCTTCATTTAGGCTCTCAAAATGGCCCCGAAAGTTAAAACTGCTAAAAATAGAAAATTGCCAAAATTGTCAGAAAATTGTTTTGAGCCAGTTGGAAAAGGTGGGTGGCCAACGATATCCATATATATAAATACTACATCCTTAGGAAGAAATTTTCTCCATTGCGTTGAGGTCCCCCATCAGATGAGGAAATTTCTGCTGAATTTGGCCCCGAGTGAGCCACTTGCCTTGGTGCAGGAGCTGCCCTGCTTTGATGACTTGATAAAGATGGATTATTTGTTTTCGAGTTCCCTTGATATGTGTGTCCACAATCTGATCATTGGATGTTTGTTGTATGAAGTCGGGGTTGAGCTATGTTGGTGTTAGTTGTTCTGCTACTTTTGAGGTGTCCAATAATGGTGGGAAATAAGGGCGAAGGAGATCCACATTGAACATTGGGTGCGGACCAAGGAAAGGAGGAATGTTGAGCTCAAAATAATTATCCCCCACAGCCTTGGTGATAGTGTATGACTCATAAAGGAGTGGGTGAAGCTTCCGATGGGGTCCTGTAAGGTGTTCTTTCTGCAAGTGCAACCAAACTTTGTCGCCCACCTGAAACTTATGTGGCACCCGATGTTGATCATGGCATTGTTTGTACTTGTCATTGGAATTTTGTAGGATATCCTAAACCTATTGGTGGATATGCTAGATCCTCTCAATGAACTAGGTGGCTTTGTCAGCTTCAGTTGGAGTAGGAGATGAGTCGTTCGAGGTGACCGCAAGGGGAAGTGCAACATCTATGGGACCCAATGGTTGGAATTCCAACCCCACCTGAAAGGGGCTGTGATCGGTTGAGCTATGCAGGGATCGATTGTAGCTATGTTGGACATAGGGAAGGATATCATCCCATGTTCGAGGGTGCTTTGAATTATACATACGAAGGATATGCACAATATTTTGATTTACAACCTTGGTTTGGCCATCTGTCTGGGGGTGGAAGGCTGTGGATTTGGTGAGATTGGTGTCTAGCAGTGACCAACGCCTTGACCATAATGTGATGAGAGGTTGACTATCCCAATCTGATACAATGGTTTGTGGGATTCCAAAATGTACCCAGAATTGTTCAAAGAAGATCTTGGTAGTGGCCTCTGTTGTGATTCTCTTCTTGCAGGCAACCAGAATCACCATCTTAGAAAAGCGATCAACAACCACAAAAACACAGTCATTTCCCCTCTTGGTGGATGAGAGGCCTGACATGTAGTCCATTGAGATGGATTCCCATGGCCTGTTATCAATAGGAAGAGAGGTGTACAGAACTTGTTTCTTAGTGGTCGGTTTGGCAATAGCGTAGGCAATGCAGGACCTGATATACTTGCTGACCTCCTATTGAAGTTTCGGCCAATAGAAATGTTTTTGTAGCATCACCACTGCGTTTTCGATGCCGAAGTGTCCTGCCACCTAACTGTAGTGGGATTCCCGGATCTTTTTCGATCGCTCACTTGATGGAACACATATATGGCCTAGATGACACAAAAACCCATCCTGATGATGGAAATTATCGACAACTGTGTTTTCTCCCAACATTTGGTAGGTGGTGGCGAAGTCAGGGTCTGTCTCATAGAGTTGGGGCCATCCATATGTCTCATGGCCACAAGATTCTAGTACTGTGGTGAGTTCCGTGATTGACGGTCTTCTCAGGAAATCAATGATGCGATTGGTGCTTCTTGTTTTATACTTGATGTTGAGGTGGAATTGATGCAAGTATGTCGACCAATTTTGACGGAGGTCATTCTGTAATGTTGCCTGTGTCTGCATGAACGAAAATGGCTTATGATCAGTGTGGATGATTGTCTCCTTCCCAAGAATGTAATGTCTCCACTGGCGGCAGGCTTTCACAATGGAGTACATTTCTTTTTCATAAGTAGCGTACTTACGGACAATATATGACAGTGTCTCACTATGATAGGCCACGAGGTGGCCGTGCTAAGTTAGAATGGGACCCATGACATAGTCTAAAGCATCTGTCTCGATCTCAAAGGGATGTTGCAGGTCTGGTAGTGAAAGTACTGGGGCTGAGCACAAGCACTACTTCAAATCATCAAACACTTGTTGTTGGGACTGAACCCATGCAAATTTAGCCTTACCACCACCCCTGTTTATTTGGCTAAGGGCCCATGCAATATGGGAGAATCCCAACATGAACCTGTTGTAGAAATTGGCAAGGCCCAAGAAGCTCTGAAGTTCAGTGAGTGTTATTGGGGCTGGCCAGTCATGGATGACTTGGATATTGGCTGGATCCACATGTACTCCATGCTAATCAATGATGTATCCCAGGTAATGGACCCGGTCCATGCCGAAGGATCATTTTTCCAAGTTGGCATATAGCTTGTGCTACCGCAGGGTGTGTAGAACCTGTTGAATATGTTGCAAGTGTTTAGCCCAAGTCTTGATGTAAATTAGAATGTTGTCCAGATACACCACTAATAAGTATTGGTGAATGGTCACATGATATCGTCCATCATCCTCATGAAAGTGGTTGGGGCATTTGTCAAACCAAAGGGCCTTCCTTTGACTTGAAGGTGGTCTTCCATACATATGTTTGTTCTATCGAGACTTAGTGGTATCCAAACTTAAGATCAATCTTAATGAAGTATTTGGCCCCCGTAAGTTGATCAAGGAGGTCGTCTATTCGAGGAATCAGGTACAAGTTTCTGACTGTGATTTTATTCAGAGCCCGGTAATCAATACAGAGTCACCAGGTTCCATTTTTCTTCTGTACCAGCACGATTGGGCTCCCGCAAGGTGTTGAGATAGGGAGGATGTGCCCCTTGTGGAGAAGTTCTTGAATCCATCACTTGATCTCCTCATTCTCTAACAAAGACTGATGATAGACTGGCCCATTGGGAAGTGGTGCTCTAGGGGTCAGATCGATGGGGTGCTTGACCTGACAGTGCAGAGGTACCCCTGTAGGTGAGGAGAAGATATATGAGTATTCCTCCATGACCTTATCTACTTGCTTCTTTTGTGTGGAGAGGTCGGTCGCAGAGACCCTGGATGTGGCTGTGATCTTTCTCTTATTCTAAAAGTGAATCACGAAGAAGACAAACTTCCCCATCTAAGAGATGACCTTCCTGCATTGCTTAGCAGAGATTAAGGAAATAACACTAGGTGGGACTGCCTCGGGTATCCTGTACAATTTCATGTTCAAAGTAATAATAACACTACGAGGCCTAGACTCATATACAACATGACGTTTCTATAAATAAGGTTGGCCCAAAATAACATCACAAATTTTGAGAGGAGCAACATCACACAGTACCTCATCTTTGAAGGGCTTGATGTTGTATGACAGTCGACACTATTGCCTGATGCAGAGATCGCTTTCTTGGTGGAGCCATCCAATGGTGTACAGTTGTGGGTGTGGCATTGTTGGTAGGGCCAACTGCTTGACAACCTATACTGAGATGAGGTTCTTTTGGCTACCACTATCAATGATGAAGTGCAACGGGGTGCCTTTTACCCACATCTATGAATGGAAGAGGCACTCTCCTTCTTCTGGCTTGTTTGGTTCACCAGGCTGGAGCTTGGTGGTAGAAATGGTGTCACTGGGTTTTGCGTCAATGATCTGTCTTCCCCTTTCTGGTTCTGGCTCAGATTCAGAATCGCATATGATTCAGAGGCTTTCACTTTGGCCACCAGTGACTGTTTTGAGGGGCAGTCAGCAGTGTTATGCCAAGGTCTCTTATGGAAGTCGCACCACTTCTCGATATCTTTCTTTGTCTTTTTGGTGTCCTTCTTTTCTTGTGGCTTGGACTGGAAATCCTGATATTGTCCATATTTTCTCTGTCCTTTGTTCTATGGGTTGGGGCCTCCCTTTCCTTGATTTTATTGTGAGGGTTTCCAAGGCCCAAATTGTTGCGTCTTTTGTTTGATCTTCTGCTCGATTTTGACATTATATTGGTAGGCCATGCCCAAGGATGAGATGTCCATAAATTCCATTTCAATTTGGATGTATCTATGCAGAGAACCGTGATACTTGAGCACCAAATGTCGCTCTGAATATTTGATACCCAACATGGTGAGCAAGGTATGTAAGATATTTGTGAAATCTGGCACTGATTGGTCTCTTTCTTTCCGCAGTGTGGTCCATTTGGTATACAGGTCGTCATAACTTCCGACAGGGTATTATTGTTCCTTAATAGAATCCATGAAGGATTCCCAGGTGGTCGTGACTGAAAATAATGAGGTTTCTTCTATTTCCCTTTGCTCACAGAACGTTTCCCACCAATCTTTGACATGGGGAACGACTTTGAGGAGCGCAAAAGTAATTGTTTCTCTATTCGAAAAGTTATGGACAGAAAAATACCCTTTTAGTGGATTCAACCACTTGTCTACAACATCTGCGTCTATGTGGCCTTCAAATAAAGGAATATCAAAGTTTATTTGTACCTTGAAGGGGGTGACGCCTCCATTCGAAGAAGATGTGTCGCCTATTGGTATTCGTCGAAGGATTTGTGTGAAACTATCCATCATCTCGTTCCTCTATTGCATGAGGGATTCCTCAATCAACAGTTTGAAAGGATCTTCTGTCCCGACATCTTTGTTTTCTCCTTCCATGAGAGGTCGCTTGGGCATGAGAGAGATTCTATCCTCGAGAGAAACAAGCTCGAGACCCAACTCTTTGTACTCCGACCTCGTTGGGGACATGCATTAAGACGACAAGGAGAAGACCGCTCTGATACTACTGATCCATATTTTATGAGCAGAATCAAATGAATACATATTATTAACAGGTTCTTAATAGAAAATAACAGATATACAGTAAAACTGGTTTTCTATTCAATAACAAAATAAGTTGAAACTGTAAAATGCAGTGGAAACAAGCTGGCTGGAATGGTGACGGTTTATCTCTGAGAAGAGATGTGATGGTTGTGTGCATTCGCAAGAAGAATATTACAATGAGGCTCTAAAGGCATTTTTACAATAAACAAGAATGCCAAAAACCCTAGAAATCCAAACAGCTAACTCTAGGAGATGAAGTGCCAAAATTCATGTGGGCCCCATTTGGGTAAGTTAGTACATCAACTTCCCAGGGTCGTAACTTTTGCATACGATCTCCATTTTAGGCGTGTGATAGCCCGTTAGAAAGGTATATTTGAGGAGATTAATTTTGGGGGATAAATCATGCATTTAGATATGATTGAGGATCTCGATCTCAAAAAACCTTCATTTAGGCCCTCAAAATGGCCCCGGAAGTTAAAACTGCTAAAAATAGTAAATTGCCAAAATTGTCAGAAAACTATTTTGAGCTAGTTGGAAAAGGTGAGTGGCCACTGATATCCATATGGATTATCCAACTTAATCACATTCCAATCAATCACATGATTAACATCAGGTATATATTTCTTGAGAAATGAGACATGAAATATGTTATGAATAGTCATGCATGCAGGCAATGCAAGCATACAATCTATTGGTCCAATCCTTTCTGTAATTTCAAATGACCCACAATATTTGGCTACCAACTTGGAACAATTTCCCAGCTTTATGGAACTTCTATTGGCTTTCACCTTCAAGAAAACATGATCCCCCACTTTAAATTCCTTGTGAGTTATGTTCTTGTCATCAATATTTTCTTCATGTCTTGGGAAGCCTTCAAATTTTGTTTAATCTTCAACATTTTCTCTTCCATATCCTTGAGAAACTATGGCCCAATCACTTCTCTATCAGCTGGGTTGTCCCATC
Organism: Picea engelmannii; assembly: GCA_009831015.1. Classification (NCBI taxonomy): domain Eukaryota; kingdom Viridiplantae; phylum Streptophyta; class Pinopsida; order Pinales; family Pinaceae; genus Picea; species Picea engelmannii. The sequence goes on from ML777633.1 coordinate 636,275, forward strand.
TTACTAGGGTGTTTCACTTTCTTCCATAAAGTGCTTCTAACAGGCTCATCTTCGGTGATTATTGATACCCATTATTGTAGGAAAATTCTACCAATTGTAGATAATCTTCCCATTTAGAAGGTTTTTCCATCACATACATTCTTAACATATCTTCTATCACTTGATTTACCCTTTCTATTTGTCCATCAGACTTAGTATGATAAGTTGTGTTGAAATTCAGATTTGTTCTGAACCGTTTGAATAATCCTTTCCAAAACTTTGAGGTAAACTTTGGGTCTCTGTCAGACACAATTGTCTTGGGTATGCCATGCAAGTGTTCTACTTCCCTCATATAAATATCAACAACATTGGTTTCCTTGTGAGTAACCTTCATAGGAATGAAAGGGGCATCTTTAGTAAGCTTATCCACCACCACCATGATGGAATAATGTTGCTTGTTTGTTCTGGGTAATCCTGTGATGAAATACATTGTCACCACCTCCCACTTCCACTCAAAAATGGGTAATGGATGTAGAAACCTAGCTAGGTGTCTATACTTAGCCTTCACCCTTTGACACTCCAAGCATTTAGATATGTACTTTTAAATTTATTTCTTCATGCCTGGCTAGTAGTAATGGCTCTTGACTGCTACCACTGTTTTTTGATATCCAGGGTGCCTAGCATAAGGCACTTTATGCATCTCTTTCAATATCATACTCCTCAATTCGTGAGAACTGGGTACAAATGTTTTTTTCCTGTACAGGAGTATTCCATCAACTTCCAAGCTATAATCTTATATTTTCTGTTTAATTTTACCTTTCTGCAATTTCGTTACCAATTCCATGTACTACGTATCTTTTTTTGCAATCTTAGAAATTTTGCCTTTAATATCTGTCTGATACATGCTAATGGTTGTAGCATGCAGTTCATGAACTTTCCTGCTGAGTGCATTAACAACCTTGTTCTCCTTTCCTTTGATGTTCTTGATATCAAATTCATACTCACAGAGGAATTCGAACCATCTACTCTTCCTAGCATTCAAAGTAGGTTGATCAAAAAAATACTTCAGACCATTATGGTCTGTCCTCAACTCAAACCTCTTTCCCATGAGGTAGTTCCTCCACTTCTTCAAAGCATGCACTATGGATTCCAACTCCAAATCGTGAGTGGCATAGAGCCTTTCATGCTCTTTCAATTTCCTGGATTCAAAACATATCATAAACCCATTATGGTTGAGGACTCCACCCAGTCCTTCTTTGCAGGCATCTATGCAAACCACAAAATCTTTATTCGGATCTGCAATATTCAGAATTGGAGCACTGGTTAATGACTTCTTCAATTGTTGGAAGATCTTTTTACATTCTTTTGTCCATTTAAATTTCTTCCCCTTCCTTTGCAAGGAAGTGATGGGGTAAGCTATTCTCAAAAACCCTGCAATGAACCTTCTGTAGTAGCCAGGTAGACCCATCAAGGATCTGACTTCTGTCACATTCTTAGGTTTTTTCCACCCTTTAATGGCCTCAATCTTTTCATGGTCTACTGCTATCCCTTCTTCAGATATGATATTCCCCAAATAGTGAATTATGTTTTAATAAAATGAGCACTTGCTCAATTTGGCATACAACTGATGCTCTCTTAACACTTGCAACACCATCCTCAAATGATGTTCATTATCTTCCTCTATCTTGGAATATACAAGGATGTCATCCAAAAAGACAATGACAAACTTGTCAAAATATTCTCGGAAAACACCATTCATTAAGAACATGAAAACAATCGGTGCATTTGATAACCCAAATGGCACCACTTTGAACTCATAATGACCATACCTTGTCCTGAAGGCGGTCTTGATGATGTCTTCCTCTATAATCCTTACCTGATGGTATCCTAACATGAGATCTATCTTTGAAAATATCCTAGCATCGTTCAATTGATCGAAGAGATCATCAATCCTTGGTAGAGGATACTTGTTCTTTATGGTCACTTTGTTCAAATGTCTGAAATCGATGCACAATCTCAATGTCCCATCTTTATTTTTCACGAACAAGACTAAGGCACCCCAAGGTGACACACTTGGGTGTATATGCCCCTTCTTTAAAATTTATTCAAGCTTCATTTGCAGTTCCTTCAATTCTGGTGTACTCATTATGTAAGGAGTCTTTGATATTGGAGCTGCTCCAGGCATTAAATTTATAGAGAAATCAATATCTCTCTTTGGAGGTAGTCCTAGTACCTCCTTGAACACATCTTCAAAATATTCCAAGACTGTATGATCATCCATATTTGGCACCTTATCCTTAGATTCTTCCTCCATATGGGCTGCAAGTATTTGACATCCCTTCCTGTAACACTTCTTTAGCTACATTGTTGAGATTTATCAAACAGTAACTGCCCTGGAAATTCCTTGGACTGCTCTTCAATTTCCTTCCTCATACAAGCAAGTGAATTCCTTGTTATGACAGTCTAATATGGCATGGTGTTGGTCCAACCAATCCATACCAATTATGCAATCATATGATCCCAAAGGAAAGATGTTGAAATCTTCCTTAGCACTCATTCCATTCATGCCCACTGGACATGATTTAACCAACTCAACAACCTTTCTCTTGGCTCCTGTAGCCAGCTGCACCAGCTAATATTTCCCATGCTTTCTTATTGGTAATTGAAATATTTCCTACCTTAGGATCTATATAGCTATGACTATCCCGTGGGTCAATTAAAATAGTAAAGGCATGGTTATTGATCATACCTTCAACTTCAATCATGTGTGATTGAAACTCAGCTTGCTTGTTGTCCAGGGATGCATATATCCTTGGTACTCTTTTTCCCATTTCCTCCACTATTTCCTCTTGTTGAACATGGTGAACAACTTTCACCCTGTCCTTTCTGTGAGGGAAATATCTATACTTATGATCTCCATTATATCCCCAACATTTCATAGGTGTCTTCCTTGGCCTTCGCCCATCTACTTCAGCCATCTTGGGCTCTCTCAAAACTGGTTGTCCTCGAGGACTATTTCTGAAAAATGGTGGGTTGTTCCCCTTCTGCCTCTGCTCCCTCTTAAACTTCCTCTTGTCTTCCCAAGATTTTTGGAAAGTAGGCATTCCTTTTTGCTGATCGTATAAGATTTGTTATCTCTGTATAGTTTCTTCCAGAGTCTTGGGATCATCATATTGGATTTTATCACTGATGAAAGATGGCATCCCACTCAAATATCTCTGGATATTGACGGCCTCATCCTTAATGAAAGGGACATACTTCAACAACTCTAGAAATATCGTCTCATATTCATCTATAGTCATGCTTCCCAGTTTAAGTTCAAATAACTCTTTCATCTTCTTGTCATAGTATCTCTTGACTAAGTACTTATTTTCAAAATGTTTCTTGAATTCCTTCCAAGTCACATTTTTCTCCTTGAGGCATTGTACTTGCACCAGCTGATCCCACCATATGGATGCCTTTCCTTTAAGTTGGTAGATGGAAATTATTCCCTCTGCATGAGAAGAATAGTTTTGCAATTGGAAGTACTTCCTCATTCCTAGTAGCCATGTCTCATCATCTTCATCCTTCTTATGCTCTCCATCAAAAGTAGGAGGTTTGATCTTATTCATTTCTCCTTTCAACTCATCCACCCCAGACCTCCTATGTTTCCTGACAGGGGATGGACTTGAGATACTGTGTGCTCTCCTATGGGAATGCTTTTGGGAGTGATGGTGATGTTTGCTACCACTTCTTCCTCTTCTTTCCTCATCAGAGGACCTGTGGTTCTCTGATTTGTTGAATCCATTTTCCATATCCAAATTATTTTCCTTTCTTTCCAAGCTCCACATTAACTTCATATTGAAGTATTCCTATTTCTCATTGTCTCTCTTAATCCTTTTGTTATCTTCCTGGTGAATTTGGACATCTTTTTGCAAATTCTTAATGATTTTCATCCGGCTCACTTCTTTATCCATTTCTTCTCCATGCCCATTGGAGTTTGTTCCTTCAATTGCCAAATGGACATCCATTCCTCTAGCTGCATTCTCTTAACTGTAAGCATCTTGTGCCTCCATTTCTCTGCACTATGGAACAATTCGGTTCGGTTTTGTCAATTGTTAACTCTGCAAAATGTGTAGTCAACCGAATTTGTCAGGCTATTAGACTTAATAATTCTCCAAAATAGCTTAAACAATATGATTCAAAAAAATAATATCAAACTTCATTTTCTGTCGGTCTTTAGTCGAACAATAATCTCCACGACTCTATCTCTGAGCCATGTTTTGTTCTACAATTCACTTTTAGGTGCTAGCCCCATTTTCTTCAGACCTTAATTCACATGTGACCATGGCTGTGACAAAGTGCTAATAGTTGGGAGATTATCTAGAGACTTGAAACTTCGGGGTTACGGAGGTTTGCAGGTTTACATTTCTGCATGTTACAAACATCACTGAACATTGAACTGGCGAACTTGCGAAGGATGGTGGATCTATTGTCCACATTCCCTGTTCAGATCTACAGTAGACACGAACTCTGGGACTCCAGGATTCGTTGGTTTCCAAAGAACACCACAAAAAATATCCCGTACTGTCGCATTGGCTAACTCGCGAAGTGGGGTGGATCAACGGTCCACGGATTCACAACATCCTATGGCTGATAATTACTATGGAAATTCAGGCTTCAGGGTTTCCAGACTATCCATACTCTCAATCCTTTCGATGTGCCAAGTCTCTGGACTACTGCATATGTTTCCAAGTGTCATTTCCCAATCAATGGTCAAGATTAACTCTGCCCCTCCAGGATTCGGGAATTCATAGCTTTGAGGTTCTAGGACTTTGAAGGATTTCACATATACACACCCCAAAAATCCTGAAATGTGAATCTTTGAATACTTCCACGTCACCCCTGGGACGTCATCACATTACGTTACTTCGACGCGATGAAACTTTGGGGATTTCTTCCTCCCATTCCATCACGAACCATTTCTTCCGAAGTTTCAAGTCTCTGGACCTTGGGGTTTGACACCACACGTCCCCTGTGACCATTAGGGGCCCCACTAAACATGCTCAGGAAGAGTGCCATGTGGTGGAATACTAGAAGCAAATACGTGGCCCAATATGACGGGTGACACATGTCACGTTCTAACTAGTGTTTCTATCTTCCAAAGGTTCTTAACTCACTAACACGTGGCACACATCCCATGTGTCCACATCATCACTGGTGATGTCAGCAGACCATGTCACTTCGGGACTTTGGGATTCAGAATATTTTACACTTGCACACTCCAATTCTCCCGAACGTCAAACTCTCAAACTTCTTTACTTTCCGAGTCCACATGGTACAACTGTCAACAATTAAGGTGGTGGCACATGGCATGTTTAGGAAGGTTCCACATCACAACTAGTGACATCATCATGCCATGCCACTTCTGTTCTTCAACTTCGGGACTTTTGGCTTCGAGACTGTTCACACTAGCACACTCCAATTCTCCCAAACATCGAACTCCTGAACAAGATGATCTTCTGACACACATCCCTTTTGATGGACAGTCCAGATCAACTCCGAACTTTGGGACTTTGGGAGTTTTCACCTTATCATACCTTGTTTCTCCCAAATGCGGAACTCCCAAATACGTTGATCTGCCAACATGTGCCCCTTTTTTATGAACGGTCTGGATTAACTCCAGACTTCAGGACTTCGGGCTTCGGGAGTTTTCACACTAGCATACTTTGTTTCTCTTGAACATCGAACTCCCGAATACACTGATCTTCTGACACGTGCCCCTTTTTTTATGAATGGTCCAGATTAACTCCGGACTTCGGGCTTCGAGATTTTTCCCTCCAACACACTCCATTTTCCCCGAAGTCTCGAACTCCCGAACTGCTGTGAGATCTATGTCTCACAATCACTTGTGTGCAGATATAACGGCTGAAATTTATTTTTCACCACTGTGCCTTACCTCTTTCTCTTGGATTGATCTAACAGCTTTGATATGTCTTCGGTAGATCCAACGATCAAACATTTCTCCCCGGATCTGCGATGTACATCCACTCTGGGACTTTGGAGCTTTGACGCTTCGACCCCTTTGGCTCTCTAACTCATAAAGTTCATTGAAGTTACAAAGTCCTAAGGACTTTGGATGTTAACTCTCATGCACCAACATGTCGAGTTTCATCACTCGTAAACATACTTTTTCGCTCTGATACCAATTTTTGATGTCCCCAACCACCAATAGGCTGGGCAACATCACTCGTCAACATATTTTTCACTCTGATACCAATTTGTGACATCCCCGACCACCCAGGTCAGACCATGCTACTCCGAAAAACTATCATGCTCAAATATACATAGTATATATATCTAATGCAATTTTTAACAAGACATAAACATTATGTTCATACATAGATTAATGCAGAAGTGACAAATACACATACAAATTAATAGTTGATTTACATTCTTCTATCACACATCATAATGAAGAAATAAGAGTAAAAGCATACATGCAATAATCATAGGAAAAACCCATAATATAACAGTATATATAAATACACAACATGTAACCAAACTTGGAAATGGTACTTATCTTTTAATTGAAGTACACCAACTGCATGCAGACCTTCCATGAACCTCCCAACCTTAGACCACACTGCTCATCACTCTCAGTAGTGGGTCACCCCTGAGCTAGGACTAAACTCCACCGACAAGGGATTCCTAGGCTAGGCAGGGACAAGAGGAAGTTGCACAATACAACAGGAAGGATTTCCTCCAAGGAGCCACTTACGCCCACAACTCATAGAATCTCATTCCCCACATTCTTGTTCCACCCCAGGAGTGTACACCTTCACGGTCACACAGTCCATTGACTTCTACACCTCCCTTTCCAAGGCTTCAGCAACATGCTGGATCAGGATTTCTCAGAGTTATGTAGTTTCTACTAGGATTCCTCCAGGAGAGCTCACTTCCTTAGCACACTCTCTCACCTGGAGAGATTTGCTCATAGTCTTGACAACCTACTTCTTCACTCTCACTCCTCAACACAGAGGCATGGTGATGGAAACAACAGAAACTAGACATGGGGAAAAATATTAACAAGACAATACGCAGGCAACCCACAGGTGCAGGTACAATGAGCATATCAAATTCGTCTTGTAGAAGAGGTTCAAGTGGTTCATGAATTCAACAATGGTGGAAAAAATGACTAACTACATGCTTTCTTAGTGTCTACGTGAATGGTGAGAATCCTCCCCGAGACTGGTGAGAGCACCCCCATAAAACTGCATGGGGTTTGGATGACACTTGGCTCTCCAGGAGCACATTTCCCCCCCACTTGGAACTTGTTCCCCTCCCTAAAGGAGCTTAGGGTAATTGATATCCTTTTTACATTTTTTAGAATAATAATTATATATTATTCTCGTGGATTTAAGCTCTTAAGCTTAGCCTCTCTTTCCTAGAATCTCAGCCCCATCCCTTTCCCTACACATTGGAAATTAGTCCCCCATAACTCTTTTTTTGTGGTCCATCTACACCCAACGATGTTTTTATATTAATAATATAAATATTTACATGCACAAAACATGCTCCTGGCCTAATAAACACATAAGCCTACCAACTTATAAATAGTTGGCTCACCAACCTACAAAACATGTTACATTGATAATTACAACTGGGGTTCGGCCTTGGGATGTTACAATTGTGACGTCCCCAACCACCAACAGGCTGAGAAACATTACTTCATAAACATACTTTTCGCTCTCATACCAATTTTTGATGTTGCCCGGCCACTGATACCAATTTGTGACGTCCCCAGCCACCAACAGGTCGAACAACATCACTCATAAACATACTTTTCTCTCTGATACCAATTTGTGGCATCCTTGGACACCTAGGATGGGCCATGCTACTCCAGAAAAATATCATGCTCGAATATGCATAGTATATATATCTAATACAATTTTTAACTAGACATAAACATTATGTTCATACATATATTAATGCGGAAGCAAAAAATACGCATACAAATTAACAATTGATTTGCATTTTGCTATCACACAACATAATGAAGAAATAACAATAAAAGCATACATGTAGTAATCATAGGAAAAATCCATAAATATAAATATATATATAAATACACAACATGTAACCAAACTTGGAAATGGTACTTATATTTTAATTGAAGTACACCAGCTACGTCCAAACCTTCTACAAACCTTTCAGCCTTAGACCACGTTGCTCATCACTCTCAGCAGTGGTCACCCCCGAGTTGGGACTAAACTCCATCGGCAAGGGATTCCTAGGCTGGGCAGGGACAATAAGAAGTTGCATAGTACAACATGAATGATTTCCTCCAAGGAGCCACTTACGCCCACATCTCAGAGACTCTCATTCCCCACATTCATGTTCCACCCTAGGAGTGTATACCTTCACTATCACACAGTCCATCGACTTCTACACCTCCCTTTTCAGGGATTCAACAATAGGTTGGATCAAGAATTCTCAAAGTTTTGTAGCTTCTATTGTACTTCCTCCAAGAGAGATCACTTCCTCAGCACACTCTCTCACCTGGAGAGATTTTCTCACAGGCCTAAAAACCTACTTCTTCACTCTCTCTCCTCAACAAATGAGCATGGTGATGGTAGCAACAAAAACTGGACATGGGGAACAGTACTAACAGGGAAATACACAGGCAACCCATAGGTGCAAGTACAACGAGGGTATCAAATTAGGTCTGTAGCATAGGTTCAGGTGGTTGAGGAATTCAACAATGGTGGACAAAATGACTAACTGCATGCTTTCTCAATGACTGCGTGAATGGGGAAAAACCATGGCCAACAAATAGAGAATGGTGAGTATCGTCCAAATGGTGATAATCCCCTCCGAGACTAGTGAGAGCGCCCCCATAAAACTACATGGGGTTCAGATGACACTTGGCTTTCCATGAGTATGTCNCCCCCCCCCCCCCCCCCCACTTCGAACTCGTTCCCCTCCGTAAAGGAACTTAGTATAATTAATATCCTCTTTACAAATTTTAGAATAATAATTATATATTATTCTCTTGGGTTTAAACTCTTAAACATAGCCCCTCTTTCCTAGAATCTCATCCCCATCCCTTTCCCTACCCAGGGGAGCTTAGTCCTCCATAACTCTTTCTTCGTTGTCAGTCTACATGCAACGATGTTTTTATATTAATAATATGAATATTTACATGTACACAACAAGCTCCTAACCTAATCAACACATAAGCCTACCAGCTTATAAATACTTGGCTCACCAGCCTACAAAACATGTTACATTCATAATTACAACCAGGGCCCTCCCTATTGGTGGTTGGGGACGTCACAATTGTGACAGTCCGAATCAAATCTGGACTTCGGGACTTCAGGAGTTTTCTCCTTAGCATACTTTGTTTCTCTTGAACGTCGAACTCCTAAATACGTTGATCTGTTGACACGTGCCCCTTTTTGATGAATGGTCCGGATTAATTCTGGACTTCGGGGATTCAAGAGTTTTCACACTAGCATACTTTGTTTCTCTCGAACGTCGAACTCCCTAATACGATGATCTACCGACATGTGCCCCTTTTTGATGAACGATCTCGATTAACTCCAGACTTTGGGCTTTGGAAGTTTTCACACTAGAATACTTTGTTTCTCCCGAACACCGAACTCCCAAACTGTTGTGAGATCTATGACTCACAATCACTTGCACATAGATCTGATGACTGAGATCTGTTTTTCACCATTGTGCCTTACCTCTTTCTCTTGGCTTGATCTAATGGTTCTGATCTATCTTTGGTTGATCCAATGGTCAAGCACTTATCCCCAGATCTGCGATGTAGATCCACTACGGGACTTCGGAAGTTCGAGCTTCGGGAGATTTGAGGAATGCAAGTGTAAAATATTCTGAAGCCCGAAGTCTCGAGGTGACATGGCCTACTGATGTCACTAGAGATGACATGGGCACATGATATGTGTGCCACATGTCAGTGAGTTAAGAACCTTTGGAAGAATTAAATTCCGGTTAGAATGTGACATGTGTCACCCATCTGATTGGGCTATGTGTCTGCTTCTATTTTTCCACCACGTGGCACTCCTCTCGAGCATGGGTAATGGGGCCCCTGATGAGTACATAAAGTAGCTTAAACCTTGGTGAAGAATTTAACTAGACCAGGCCCACGATAACTTGACCCCAGAAGATGCATGGCACCAAATCAGGAAGTCCGAAGACTTGGTACTTCGGAGGAAAGGTGTTACAGTTAGCATTGAGTAGAGAAATCCTGAAGTCTCGTAGCGCCGAAGTGACATGATGTGATAACATCACCAGGGGTGACGTGGAAGTATTCAGAGATTCACAGTTCGAGAGTTTTGGGGTGTGCAGATGTGAAATTCTCCGAAGTCCCAGAACCTCAAAGCTTTGAAGTCGCAAAGACCGGAGGGTCATAGTTAATCTCGATCATTGATCAGGAAACGACACTTGGCAACATATGCAGCAATCCAGAGACTTGGCACTCTGGAAGGATTGAGAATATGGACAGTCTGAAACTCCTGAAGCCCAGAGTTACGTAGTAATTATCATCTATAGGATGTTGGGAAGCCGTGGACTGTTGATCCACCCCACTTCACAAGTTCGCCAATTCGACACTTTGGGAGATTTTTTATGATGTGCTTTGGAAACTATTGAAGCCCGGAGTCCTGAAGCTCCTATCCACAGTAGATATTAATTGCGAATGTGGGTCATAGGTCCACCGTCCTCCATGAATTCACCAGTTCAAGGTTCTATGATGTTTTTGATGTGCATAAATGGAATCCTCCATAGCTCTGGAGCCCCGAAGTTTCAAGGCTCCAGATAAAGCACCCAACTATTATCACTTGATCATAGCCGTGGTCACATGTGAATTAAGGGATGAAGGAAAAAGGAGGCTAACGCCCGAAAGTGAATTGTAGAACAAAATAGGGCTAGGAGATAGAACCTTGGGGATATTGATCGACAAAGACCACAAAAAATAGAGTTTGATCTTCTTTTGTTGAATCAGATTGTTTAAGTTATTTTGGAGAATTATTAATTCTAATAGCCTAACAAAAATTTATTTGACTGCACATTTTGCAGAGTTAACAATTGGCAGAACTGAATCAAATTGTTCCATAGTGAAGAGAAATGGAGGATGCACTATTACAGGAAAATCGACTTGCGGACATGTGAATCCCCTCTTGGACCCTAGACTCCTAAGACCAAGACAGAAAGGTGTTAACGTTGATCACTGACATCCCTTTAAACCTAGTTAAGTTAATCTATAGAGAAAAGGAAGAAGATATGAACCTTTTTACGATGTTTGTCCTCGCCCAGTCCAAGTTGAGATTTGATATTCAAGGTCTTCAACAAGTCCTGTAATCCAATCAAAGACAAAACACACTTTCTATTCTACCAAGATTAGTTTGAAACTAGATCTATCCATCAAAGACAAGTTCATGTAGATATAGACAATCTAGAAGGAAACAGGCCACGCACATGTATTAATTAGAACTCAGAAGAGATACTTACAAAACCTTGATGAAGTTGCAACAACCTCTTCCAACTCTCCATGTCAAGCCCCTTGCTCAAATAATCTAGAATCAAAATGACTATGCTTTCACTGATAATTCTCCCTTATGAGATCATAAGTTTGATGTCTTCAATGTCTCCTTCCTTCCTTATGAGATCATAAGTTAGGTATTTCTCAATTTCTCCATCCCTTTTCACCATGAGGAGGCCTCCTTATATAGGCTTGGAGAGATCCAACTACCTTATATATTCTTGGGATAGGTTGAGGATCTTTCTCCATCAGTTGTGGATCCTCCCTAAGATCCAGCCTTGACCTCAGATTCAAATCAAAATGATTTCAAAGATGAGGGGGATCTTTCCCTGATTTTCCTCAATAGCCCAAGATTTTTGCAAACAACACAACACTCTCCCAGAATGGTGCATAGAGCATCGCAGCGCTCCCCCAAAGGAAGGAAAGGAGCAATAGTGCTCCCTGCTAGTGGGTAGGGGAGTGCTTCCCTTCAAAAGTTATTTTCAAGTAGTTTTTCTCATGGAAAAAGATTTGTACTCTTCGTCAAATGACATATCCTTCTTTTAACTAGTCTCTGAGGATGTCTCAAGTGTCCCTGTGATGTCATTCAAGATATGGCATAGGAAAGATGACAGTATGATATTTGCGACACTTACGACATTTGTGGCCAAAGTGTGACACTTGTGACACTTGTAATGACGACAGTAGGTCATCATTGAAGTGATTAATTTTGGTGTGTAATAGATTGCCCCCCAAAGTGTGAAGTTAGAAGACGTAAGCTGGTGACTGGAGTACTTTGTAGAATTTTCAAGCAAGGGTATGGACTCGGAGAACCTGGTAGAAGCTGCACACAACCATCAAACAAATATTATGATATGTTTCAAACCCAAGGAAGGCATACCTATGCTTGGGTCATAAATACTTGTAAGGTATGGACGCCATAAGATACACTGCGGATCTATAATTGTATTAACAAAAAGTTATAGCCACCAAAGATACAATGTGGATCTATACTTCCATGACATGAACTAATCGTAGCCACGAAAAATACACAGTGGATCTACGAGATGACAAGACATAGCCACAGACCAATACAAAGTGGATCTATGTGATAGTATATGTGTCAATATTCAAGAGAAACTACGTCGCAACCTGGGTAACATACATATCAGAGTGATTACTCAACCCAGTGATTATCGATCCTAATGTTGTATGAATCTGACATTGTGAGTAGATTTCCTTATGTCGAACATGGTAGAAACCACTTGATTACCGGTCAATGAGGTAAACCATTAACAAGTGTGAGGTAAATCACCATTGATTTCAATGATTCCCAAGGTACCCTAGTACATTCCAATGAATGTGAATAGATGAGCTGAAGTTGAACATCCGTGGAATCATTCGATCATAGGTCAATGATGTAAACCTAATTTTGAAAGCGAGGAGGCCTTCCATTGAGGCATGAAGGTCCCAAGGTACTAACTGGTTTCTAATTCTAATTCCTGGATAATGTGTTGAAGTCACAGGAACACACTTGTCGAAGGAGGGCCTTGATGTATCCCCCATCAACGACACAAAACTGACACAGAGATGTAAATTGGTGGATCAAATGAAAATGGACTGACAAGGGTATTGAAACAAGAAATTTGTGATGGTTGAATCTTGAGGAAGATACTTCCCTTGAACACCGAGGCACAAAAGCATAAACACAACATGGACAAAAACATGATAATGCAATGGATACTGTGACTTTCGTCAGGTGACCCAAAGGAGTAAAGAAACTTAGAGGATTGGTTCAGTGCAGAGGTTCAACGAATTAAAATGTATGCAAAGACAAAGTGTCATGTTCAAGGGAGACTGTAAGAGTGACTTGTGATGTTTTCAAAAACTACTTGTCTTTCTTCCTTCAAATTCCNCCCCCCCCCCCCCCCCCCATCCAGATAGATGAGTATGTATTTTTATTTTAATGAGCTTGAGGAGGATAAAACATGCTCGATATAAGTCACCTTTGGTAAGTCCCTCTTCCTTTTTTTAACGAACTGGCAGAAGTAAGGGTTTGGTCCCATATGGTCCCTTCAATGTATGATTTTTTTAATGAGTCAAGAGAAGGTAAACTCGATGATTTTTCATGTTTAGAGAGTTTGAAAATAACTTAAAGACGACTCCATTGTTGTCCTTTTTCATAATGTTAGTCTCACGAGGCTGAAAAAGAGATAAATTATCACTCGAAAGACGCCCTTTCAAACCTTTTAACGAGTAGGAAAGGAAGAAAGATCACTCGACAATCTTTTCATGTTTAGAGAGTCTGAAAAGATCTTAAAGGAGACTCCAGGGGGTTCCTTTTTTGTATATCCTTTACGATTCCAAAAAAGTGATAAAATTCTACTCGGTTACATTCTCATGTATTTTCGAGCATGATAAAGAACAAAGACTAAGCTCGGTATTGGTTTCATTTTTACACAATCTTGAAACAAAATTAAACTATACTTTTCAATTCCCAACGTAAATTCCAAAGGTTGGGATACCCATGGATGGTTGGTACTCTGCCCCCAGCTTGAAAATCTAGTGGCATAACTCCAGAATGATAATCAAATGCTGGATACATGCCCCCCTAAGCTTCAAGTCATTCACCAAATTTGAGGTTATCACCAATTTCTATACTATATGGAGAAAAAGGATAAGGATGGACGAAATGAAGGTTCAAATACGAGACCTAACGAAAGACTTGACTCGACATCTACGAGATCTAACAAAAGACTCAACATGACTGGATAGGTGATTGTTTCATTTTTTAACAATCTTGACACAGGAAAAGAACTATGCTCAAGGATTCGGGTTTAGTTCCTAGATTTTTGTTTCATTTTTTAATGATCTTGCTACAGAGAGGAAAACTATTCTCGTAGCCTCTGTTTCATTTTTTAACGAGATTTCTACAGAGAGGAAAACTATGCCCAAATATTATGTTTCATTTTTTAACGAGATTTCCATAGAGAAGAGAAACTATGATCATGGACACTTCTTGATCATGGCTTCCAAGACGATAACGCTCTGGAAGGACACCATGTCAAGGGACAAAACTCGGTCATGGATTCCAAGAGATCTTCACTAGATGAAAGGAAAATTCTTTGGAAGGAACACATGTCGAGGGTCACGTTAGGGGTAAGGAGATCAGGCTCCAATATCCCTACTGAAGAGATTACCATATCAACTATCGGATCTAAGTCATCGAAAGTTGAAGTCATGGTAGACAATGCCACATAATTGACATGTGGCAAGGGTGATACTGTTTTCATATAAGAACCGTTTAGGTAGGTCATTGGGTTGGTAATCAAGTCAGGACCAATGCATGAAAGTTGATCAATAGTCACCATTTTTCCATCATGTGAGAAATATATCACACGAAAAAGAGTGGACACAATAACTTTCATGGCATAGACATAATCTCGCCGAAGGAGTAAATCGAAATCCAAGGGGTCCTAAACTACCATAACATCAATAAATATAGTTTTTCTTCCCAAAGTTACATGAAACTAGGGAAGGATCCCTAAAGGGTGACTGGGTATTCTGTTAAAAGAGAATAGAGTCTGGGTAACTGACACAAGCTAAGGATAACCCAAAGCTTGCCAACCAATAGAGGACAAAATACTAACGGACGAACCTTCATCTATTAGCGCATGAGGAACTTCCCGACCACAAACCTGTATTGTAATCTTGAAAGGAATGTGAGAGGGAAGATGAGGTCCAATTAGCACACCCCAATCAAAGAGGGTGGCTTCGTTACTTGGAGGGGGTTTCGTGGGAGAAGGAGGAATCCCCCCCAACACGGTAGATTTTGTATCAACGAGAAAAATGTGGGCAAAATCGGGTTTACTCTCTAGCGGGAGAGTAGGATCGATTGATAATGACATCAAATCGACCACTTGGGTTTCATTATCCAAGGGGAGAATGGGGTCGACAAGTGGAAACAGATCAACCGCTTGGGTTGCACTCTCTAACGGGAGAGAGATCAACTGAAGATGGGATCATATCAACCACTTTGTCAATTGTTTCAACTAAGGACGTGACTAGATTGACAACATGATCAACCATACTGACCGATGAAGGGACCAGGGAAACCACTTTGGCATTCGTCAGAGGAGGAGTGGGATTGACCACGTTGGCACTCTTCAAATGAAGGGTGGGACTGACCAATGACGGGACTGGATTAGTCACTTGGGTTTCACTTTTTAGATGAAAAGTGGGGCTGATTGATGACGGAACTGGATCAACTACTTTGGTTAATGGTTCAACCGAGGATGAAACTAGATTGACCACCTGATCAACCGGACTGACCGGGGATGGAACCATATTGACCATTCCAACAACTAACGATGGGGAAATCTTACGATAACCAGTTGGAAGTTGAATATTTTCCAAAAGAGAAGAAGTCTCATCCATACGAGGATAAATGTGAGAATAATGATCACCTTTGCATAACATACAAGGAAATTTGGCAGTTGTCTTCTTCTTACCAACCTTAATGTCACTAGTTGACGAAGTGTCACCAACATGTCTAGCAGGGGATGATGACGTGGAAGACCACATTTCTAATACCTTGGGAAGACCAGGAAAATCCCTCAGAAAGTGGTCACCCTTACAAATACTACAAAGGAATTTGGGTTTCAGATTCTTCGTTGTAGTCTTGTTGACCTCATCAACAGTCTGAGTATGATTAATGATAGTTGGTTGCTTGGATCCAACATCTGATGTAGTTGGAGGCTTGGTCCCTTTCTGGTTCTTATTCTTCTTCTCTTTCCATTTCTTCTTCTTCTTATCAACCTGGCTACTTGCTTCAGATATTTAACTAGGAGAAGAAGGAGAAATGGAAGGAGACCTGACGTATGAAAAAGAAGAAAGGTCAACATGAGGTTGATGTGTGGGTGGTGTGCTTACATATGAAGCACTTACTGCATTTGAGATTACCGGAGTGGAAAAAACCCATACCAGTAACCTAATTGTGAGAATTGGAATTCTCAAAGTAGCAATGTAAGGAGGACCAACATTTTTGTAAGAAGGAAAATCAAAAGGTTCCCCTGGAGTAGGGGTTGCTCCATTGGTAGTTTTGGGAACTGACTCCATTAAACAAAGATCCAACCTAGAGTCTGCTAGGGAAAATAAAAAACACACGATAAAAATCTAGGAAGCAATCAAACAAACAAAACCTTCTCACAATGAACGCACTAATTGGTGATGGAATCCAATGTTGCGAGAACAATGTAAGAAGGGGATGAGATAGAGCGAGTGGAAAAGTTACGTTGACGACCTGCTTAACGGACTTACACCCTGGTGCAATCTCCCACACATAAATGTGGGTATACCCTCCAAGGAGCCCAAGTGAGTTTGGCCAACATCGATTCCAGGTACCGTGAAGACTTTCCCCTCCATAGTCACCTCGTGTAAATACCCTAAAGAAATAGGCTACTAAGGTTACCAACTACAACAATGATGCCTAGGGAAACAGTCGACAATCCGATCCATGTGCAAAGGCATGGTATCTATCCCAAAATCAACTCGAGAGTCTCCCACACATAATCGTGGGTATACCCTCAAGTGGCCCCCAATAATATGCACAATCTCTACATCAAGACCAACAAAGGAGGGTGAGTAACTCTATCGACCCTAATGCGACCTCATGATTGACCCTTGTATTTGAAAGGCTTCCCAGGAAAAAATGTAGTAAATGGAAATCACCGCTCTCTAATTCAATATTCTATGTTTGTTTACATATTTGGAAAGTTATCTTTCACACCTATTCCAAATCCTTACACCCTAAGCTAATGTAGGTTTGCTACCAGAAAATATAAAATTTTCTAATAAATTTTAGTTTAGCGCTTGATTTTTAAGGCTGTTGTTTACTCAAGAGGAAAATGGCATGGACTAAATGATGTTTTGACAAACTCTAAACAATTCAAATAAATGAGAATGCAAATATTTCACTTCAATGAAAGCTATATTACGAGAAGGAGAAAACATTTATCATTCCCAGATGCACAATGTCTCGAAATGCCAAAAACCATGCAATTTTGCTACTTCAAATGCAAGCTAGTTTCGCTATCCAAAACAAAGAATGAAACTATCTTCTTTGTTTGATTCTAATTTATAAATAAAATAAATACAAATCCTTCAATGCTCCACAACTTTCAATCAGAAGAAAGAGTCATATGTAGATGCAAAAGACATTAAGAGACAAAGGTTTCAAATAAAGTATGCACTCAAAGCAATGAGAACCGAAAGAAAAAAGTAGAAACTTGTTCTAACAATAAATCAATAAAGGATTCAACAATTGACAAACATTCAAGGAGTACAAGAATATACATAGAAGAATCCAAGAAAAGAGGGAGAAATAGGAATCACTCAAACTGTCCCAACAAAACCAGTAGCTAGGAAGGGAAATTTCACATTTCTAAAAATGGTTTCAAGCTCCAATCAAGACAATAGGGAGTGATAAGCACCAAATATCAGCCTAAATAACTTCACAAACCAACATACAGAGTCTTGGTAAATACTTCCACAAAACAGGCTTAGAAAATCTGAGCAGAAAAGGGAAAAAATCCTCCAAGAAGGAGACCATCGCTCCTTGTCTCAAGGGTACAGAGCGTTGCAATGCTCCCTAAACAAATGTAGGGGAGTGTTGGACAGAGATTAGTGCTCCTGTATGTCCTGGGGGGGGGTGCTAGTCCTCCCAGAATCTCAAAAACAGAGCAAAAAAATGCAAAAAACTCACCCATAATGCATAAAAATTGGTGAAATTGCTAGTGAAGGTAGGAGAAGGCTAATGAATGATGAAAAAATAGTAAAAATGATCTGAAAGGTGGGAAAATGGCAGGGAAAGACTAAGGAAATACAAATTGATATGCCTTGCCAATGGAGTCACCAATTTCTGTTACAAGAAAATCCCCCTGCGGACAGGTGAATCCCCTCTTAGACCCTAGACTCCTAAGACCAAGACATAAAGGTGCTAACGTTGATCACTGACATCCCTTTAAACCTAGTTAATATAATCTATATATAAAAGGAACAAGATATGAACCGTTTTACGATGTTTGTCCTTGCCCAGTCCAAGTTGAGATTTGATCTTCAAGCTCTTCAACAAGTCCTGCAATTCAATCAAAGACAAAACACACTTCCTATTCTACCAAGATTAGTTTGAAACTAGATCTATCCATCAAAGACAAGTTCATGTAGATATACACAATCTAGAAGGAAACAGGCCAAGCACATGTATTAATGAGAACTCAAAAGAGATACTTACAAAACCTTGATGAAGTTGCAACAACCTCTTCCAGCTCTCCTTTTCGCCCCTTCTCAAATAATCCATAATCAAAATGACTACAATTTCACTGATAATTCTCCCTTATGAGATCATAAGTTTGATGTCTTCAATGTATCCTTCCTTCTTTATGATATCATAATTTAGGTATTTCTCAATTTCTCCATCCCTTTTCACCATGAGGAGGCCTCCTTATATAGGCTTGGAGAGACCCAACTACCTTAGAGATTCTTGGGATATGTTGAGGATCTTTCTCCATCAGTTGTGGATCCTCCCTAAGATCTAGCCTTGACCTCAGATTCAAATCCAACTGATTTCAGAGATGAGGGGGATCTTTCCCTGATTTTCCTCAACAACCAAAGATTTCCTTAAACAACACAATGTTCCCCCAGAATGGTGCACGGAGCGTTGCAATGATCCCCCAAAGGAAGGCAAGGAGCACTAGTTCTCCCTGCTAGTGGGTAGGGGAGTGCTACCCTTCAAAAGTGATTTTCAAGTAGTTTTTCTCATGGAAAAATATTTGTACTCTTCGTCAAATGACATATACTTATTTTAACCAATCTTTGAGGATGTCTCAAGTGTCCTTGTGATGTCATTTGAGATACGACATAGGAAATATGATAGTATGATATTTGCGACACTTGCGACATTTGTGGCCAAAGTGACACACTTGAGACACTTGTAATGACGACAGTAGGTCATCATTGAAGTGAGTAATTTTGGTGTGTAACATGCACATGATTCTTATAGTTCGAATAATGAAGCTAGAGGAATGGATGTCAATTTGGGAATTGAAGGAACAAACTCCAATGGGCATGGAGAATAAATAGATAAAGAAGTGAGCATGATGAAAATCATTAAGAATTTGCAAAAAGATGTCCAAATTCACCAGGCATATAACAAAAGTCTTAAGAGAGCCAAGGAGCAACAGGAAGACTTCAATTTGAATTTAATGCAGAGCCTGGAAATAATTGAAAATAAGTTGGATAAGGAAAGTGGATTCATCAAATCAGAGAAACACATGTCCCCTTATGAGGAAAGAAGAGGAAAAAGTGGTAGCAGACATCACCAACACTCACAAAAGCATTCCCATAGTAGATCACACAATAGCTCAATTCCATCCCCTATCAGGAAACATAGGAGGTCTGGGGTGGATGAGTTGAAAGTAGAAATGAATAAGATCAAACCTCCTACTTTTGATGGAGAGCACCAGAAGGATGAAGATGTTGAGACATGGTTGCTAGGCATGAGAAAGTATTTCCAATTGCAAAACTATTCTTCTCATGTAGAGAGAAGAATTTCCATCTACTAACTTAAAGGAAAGGCATCCATATGGTTGGATCAACTAGTGCAAGTACAACGCCTGAAGGAGAAAAATGTGACTTGGAAGGAATTCAAGAAACATTTTGAAAAGAAGTACTTAGCCAAGAGATATTATGAAAAGAAGATGAAAGAGTTATTTGAACTTAAACTGGGAAGCATGAATATAGATGAATATGAGAGGATATTTCTAGAGTTGTTGAAGTATGTCCCTTTCATTAAGGATGAGGCAGTCAAGATCCAGATATATCTAAGTGGGATTCCATCTTTCATCAATGATAAAATCCAATATGATGATCCCAAGACTCTAGAAGAAACTATAAGGAGAGAAAAATGATTATATGATCAACAAAAAGGAAAGCCTACTTTCCAAAAATCTTGGGAAGACAAGAGGAAGTTCAAGAGGGAGGAGAGGCAGAAGGGGAAGAAGCCACCATTTTTCAAAAAGTCCTCAAGGACAACCAGTCTTGAGAGAGCCCAAGATGGCTGAAGGAAGTGGGAAAATTCCAAGGCAGAAAACTATGCAATGTTAGGGGTGTAATGGAGATCATAAGTATAGAGATTTACCTCACAGAAAGGACAGGGTGAGAGCTATTCACCACGTTCAGCAAGCATAAACAGTGGAGGACATGGGCAGAAGAATACCTAGGATCTAAGCAACCCTGAACAAAAATCAAGTTGAGTATCAATCACACATGATTGAAGTTGAAGGTATGATCAATAACCATGCCTTTACTATTTTAATTGACTCATGGGATATTCATAGCTATATATATCCTAAGGTAGTGTAAATATTTCAATTATCTAGAAGCAAGCATGGGAAATCTTGGCTAGTGCAGTTGGCTATAGGAGCCAAGAGAAAGGTTGTTGAGTTGGTTAAATCATGTCCAATGGGCATGAATGGACTGAGTACCAAGTAAGATTGAACATCTTTCCTTTGAAATCATATGATAACCTAATTGGTATGGATTGGTTGGACCAACACCATGCCATATTAGACTGTCATAACAAGGCATTCACTTGCTTGGATGAGGAAGGAAATCAGAGAGCAGTCCAATGAATTCCCAGGGAAGTTAGTGTCTGAGGAAATCTCATCAATGCAGCTAAAGAAGTGTTACAGGAAGGTTTTTCAAATACTTGTAGCCCATATGGAAGAAGAACATAAGGATAAGGTGCCAAATATGGAGGATCATGAAGTCCTAGAATATTTTGAAGATGTGTTCAAGGAGGTACTAGGACTATCTCCAAAGAGAGATATTGATTTCTCTATAAATTTAATTCCTGGAGCAACTCCAGTATCAAAGATTCCTTATAGAATGAGTACACCAGAGCTGGAGGATCTGCAAATGCAACTTGAAGAGATTATGAAGAAGGGGTATATACACCCAAGTGTGTCACCTTGGGGTGCCCCAGGCTTGTTCATGAAGAAGGAATATGGGACATTGATATTGTGCATCGATTTCAGACAGTTGAACAAAGTGACTATAAAGAACAAGTATCCTCTATTAAGGATTGATGGTCTCTTCAATCAGTTGAAGGATGCTAGGATATTTTCAAAGATAGATCTCAGGTGATGATACCATCTGGTAAGGATTAAAGAGGAAGACATCATAAATACCTACTTCAGGACAACGTATGGTCATTATGAGTTCGCAGTGGTGCCATTTGGGTTATCAAATGCACCAATTGTTTTCATGTGCTTAATGAATGGTGTTTTCCGAGAATATTTAATCAAGTTTGTCATTGTCTTTTTGGATGACATCCTTATATATTCCAAGACAGAGGAATAGCATGAGCATCATTTGAGGATGGTGTTGCAAGTGCTAAGAGAGCATCAGTTGTATGCCAAATTGAGCAAGTGATCATTTTATCAAAATAGAATTCACTATTTGGGGCATATCATATCTGAAGAAGGGATAGTAGTGGACCCTGAAAATGTTGAGGCCATTAAAGTGTGGACAACACCTAAGAGTGTGAAAGAAGTCAGATCCTTCATGGGTCTAGATGGCTACTACAAAAGGTTCATTATAGGGTTTTCGAGAATAGCTCATCCCATCACTTCCTTGCAAAGGAAGGGGAAGAAGTTTCAATGGACAACAGAATGTGAAATGAGCTTCCAACAATTGAAGCAGTTGTTAACCAGTGCTCCAATTCTGAATATTGTTTTTCCGAATGAATATTTTTTGGTTTGCACAAATCTGTGCAAAGAAGGACTAGGAGGAGTCCTCAGTCAAAAAGGATTTGTGATATGTTTCAAGTCCAGAAAATTAAAAGAGAATGAAAGGCTCTACTCCACTCATGATTTGGAATTGGAATCCATAGTGCATGCTTTGCAGAATTGGAGGCACTACCTCATGGGAAAGAGGTTCGAGTCAAGAACATACCATAATGGTCTAAAATATTTGTTTGACCGGCCTAATTTGAATGCCAGGCAGAGTAGATGGTTGGAATTCCTCTGTGAGTATGAATTTGATATCAAGCACATCAAAGGAAAGGAGAACAAGGTGGTTGATGCACTCAGTAGGAGAGTGCATGAACTGCATGCTACATCCATTAGCATGTATCAGACGGATCTTAAGGAAAAAAAAATGGAGGATGCAAAAGAAGATTTGCAGTACATGGAAATGGTAACAAAGTTACAGTGAGGTAAGATGCTACAGAAAATAGAAGATTATAGATTGGAAGTTGATGGAATACTTCTGTACAAAAACATATTTTATGTACCCAATTCTACAGAATTGAGGAGTGATATTTTAAAAGAGATGCATATTGTACCTTATGTGGGACACCCAGGATATCAGAAAATAGTTTCAGCAATCAAGAGCCATTACTGTTGGCCATGAATGAAGAAAGAAATTGCAGAATGCATCACCATATGTATGGAGTGTCAAAGGGTCAAAGCTAAGCATAGACACCCAAATGGGTTTCTACAAGCATTGCCCATTCCTGAGTGGAAGTGGGAAGTGGTGACAATGGATTTCATCACAGTATTACCCAGAACAAACAAGCAACATGATTCCATCATGGTGGTGGTGGATAAGCTTACCAAAGCTGCCCATTTCATTCATATGAAGGTTACTCGCAAGGAAACCAATGTTACGGATATTTATATGAGGGAAGTAGCATGCTTGCATGGCATACCCAAGACAATTTTTTTTGACAGAGACCCAAATTCTACCTCAAAGTTTTGGAGAGGATTATTCAAGGGGTTCAGAACAAAACTGAACTTCATCACAACTTATCATCCTGATTCTGATGGACAAAGAGAAAGGGTAAATCAAGTAATAGAAGATATGTTAAGAATGTATGTGATGGAAAAACCATCTAAATGCAAAGATTATCTACATTTGGTATATTTTGCTTACAACAATGGGTACCAATCATCACTGAAGATGAGCCCATTTGAGGCACTTTATAACAAAAAGTGCAACACCATAGTAAGTTGGGATGACCCAACTGATAGAGAAGTGGTTGGACCAGATTTTCTCAAGGAAATGGAAGAGAAAATGCTAAAGATTAAATAGAATTTAAAGGTTTCCCAATACAGGCAAAAAATA
The DNA here is from genome assembly GCA_009831015.1 of Picea engelmannii. Classification (NCBI taxonomy): domain Eukaryota; kingdom Viridiplantae; phylum Streptophyta; class Pinopsida; order Pinales; family Pinaceae; genus Picea; species Picea engelmannii. The sequence goes on from ML777633.1 coordinate 659,967, forward strand.
TATGCTGACAAGAACAAAACTCACAAGGAATTTAAAGTGGGGGATCATGTTTTCTTGAAGGTGAAATCCAACAAAATTTCCCTGAAGCTGGGAAACTGTTCCAAGTTGGCAGCGAGATATTGTGGGCCATTTGAAATTCTAGAAAGGATTGGACTAGTAGCTTATATGCTTACATTTTCTGCATGCATGACTATTCATAATGTATTTCATGTCTCGTTGCTCAAGAAATATATACCTGATGTTAATCATGTTCTCTATTGGAATGTGATTAAGGTGGAGCAAAAAGGCTTTTTACAAGTGCATTCGGTGCGCACATTGGAATATAAAATCAAGCAGCTCCGAAATCGATCCATAAGGCTTGTAAAGGTTGATTGGACTTGGTACGGACTTGAGGACGCAACATGGGAGCACGAAGGTGCTATGCAAGTAGAATACCCACATATTTTTTAAGCTTTTGAAAATCTTGTTGATGTTGTGAAAATAAGTTTTATTGAGGACAGTGCAAAAATAAGGGGAGGGGATTGTAACATCCCAAGGACAAGCCCTGGTTGTAATTATGAATGTAACATTTTTTGTAGGCTGGTGAGATAAGTATTTATAAGCTCGTAAGATTATGTGTTGATTAGGCCAAGAGCCTGTTTTGTACATGTAAATATTCATATTATTAATATAAAAACACCGTTGCATGTAGATCGACCATGAAGAAAGAGTTATGGGGGACTAAGATCCATTGGTTAAGGAAAGGGATGGGGTTGAAAGTCTAGGAAAGAGGGGCTAAGATTAAGAGCTTAAAACTAAGAGAATAATATATAATTATTATTCTAAAATCTCTAAAGAGGATATTAATTATCCTAAGTTCCTTTAGGGAGGGGAACAAGTTCTAAGTTGGGGGGAAACTTTCTCCTGGAGAGCCAAGTGTCATCCAAACAACATGCATTTTTATGGGGGCGCTCTCGCCATTATCGAGGGGGATTCTCACCATTCAAACGATACTCACCATTTTCTCTTTCCTGGACATGGTTTTTCCCCATTCACGTAGACACTGAGCAAGCATACAGTTAGTCATTGTTTCCTCCATTATTGAATTCCTCAACCACCTGAACCTCTGCTACAAGCCGAATTTGATTCCCTAGTTTTACCTTCACCTGTAGGTCACCTACGTATTGTCATGTCAGTACCATTTCCCCATATCCAGTTACTGTTGCTTCCATCACCATGCCCGTGTGTTGAGGAGCAAGAGTGAAGAAGTAGGTTTTCATGCCTGTCAGAAACTCTCTCCAGGTGAGAGAGTGTGTTGAGGAAGTGAGCTCTCCTGGAGGAATTTCAATAGCAACTAAATAACTCTGAGAATTCATGATCCAGCATGTTGTTGAAGCCCTGGAAAGGGAGGTGTAGGATTTGATGGACTGTGTGACAGTGAAGGTGTACACTCCTAGGGTGGAACAGACATGTGGGGAATGAGAGTCTAAGAGTTGTGGGCATAAGTGGTGCCTTGGAGGAAATCCTTTCTGTTATACTGTGAAACTTCCTGTTTTCCTTGCCTAGACTAGGAATCCCTTGCCAATGGAGTTCAATCCCAGCTCAGGGGTAACCCACTGTTGAGAGTGATGAGAAGTGTGGTCTAAGGCTAGGAGGTTCGTGGAAGGTCTGAACGTAGTTGGTGTACTTCAACTAAAATATAAGTACCATTTCAAAGTTTGGTTACATGTTGTGTATTTATATATGTTGTTATATTTATGGGTTTTTCCTGTAATTATTGTATGTATGATTTTACTATTATTTCTGCATTATGTTGTGTGATAGCATATTGTAAATCAATTGTCAATTTGTATGTGTTATTGTCGCTTCCACATTAATCTATGTATGAACAAAATGTTTATGGTTGGTTAAAAATTGCATTAGATATATATACTGTGTATATTCGAGCATGATAGTTTTCTAGAGTAGCATGGCCCAACCTGGGTGGCCATGGATGTGATAGAATGGTATCATAGCATGAAAGTTTCTTTTGGTGATGTTTCCCGTCCTGTTGGTGGTTGGGGGCATCACATTGTGTATGTACAAATCCAAACATCTGTGCATATGGGATGAGATTCTCCCCTATGTTCAAAAAAACTAAAATAGAACCATTCATAGCTCAATTGACCATAGTCCCTTTTAGGTAGGGTTGGTGTTTCAACCATTGGGTCCCATTGATGTAGCACTACCCCTTGCATCCACATAGGAAGAATCATCCCATGCTCAATCTGAAGCTGAAAAAGCTACCAAGTTTATTGAATGAATTCATCACATCCGACAATAGGTCCATGATGTTTTACAGGAATCCAATGTTAAGTACAAACAACACCATGTGTTGCACAAGTTTCATGTGGGAGACAAGGTCTAGTTTCATTTGCAGAAAGAACGCCTTACAATACCAGATCAAAAGCTTCAACCAATTTTCTATGGACCTTACACCATCACCAAGCTTGTGGGTGACAATTCTTTTCAGCTAAGTATTCCCCCCTTCCTTGGTCTGCACCCCATGTTCAATGTGGACCTCCTTCATCCATACTTCCCATAATTATTGGACATATAAGAGATCGTAGAGAAATTGAGACTAAAAAATCTCAACCCTGGCTGCATGGAATAGGTAGCCATTGATCATATCATGGATTCTTAGATTAAGGGAACTCGACAACAAAGGATCCAACTTTATCGGGTTGTCAAAGAAGGGAAGCTCATGCACCAAGGCAGGTGGCTCATCTGGGGCCAAGTTCAACAAAAGTTTCTCCATATGATGGGGGAATTCAATGAAATGGAGACCATTTCTTCCTAAGGGGGGAGGACTAATATTGGTGGATATCAGTGGCCACCCACCTATTCCACTGGCTCAAGGAACAATTTTCATTTTGGCAGTTTTTCCTAGTTTTATGTGTCCTAAACTTCCAGGGTCATTTTGAGGCCCTAAACAATGTTTTTTGGGCGTGACATAGTCACACTGTACAATTGAACTAGAGTGACGAAAAATGTGTATTCCTCGGACAGTTCTTTCCAACGAGCTATGGTGTTCCTAAAAAAGAGATCCTATGCAAAATTTACGACACGGGGAAATTGATGTACCAACTTACCCCATTTGTGCCCACATGAATTTTGGCACTTCATCTCCTAGGGTTAGGTATTTGGATGTTTAGAGTTTTCTCAATTATGATTTATGTTAAAAAGGCCTTTGGAGCCTCATTGTAACCATATTCTTGTGAATGAGTGTAACCGTCACATCTATTCTCATAGATAAGTTGCCACCATTTGAGCAAGTTTGTTTCACTTTGCATTTTTACAGTTTCAACATATTCTCTTTATTAATATAAGTCAAGATTTACTATATCTTTATGTATTTCTTTGCTATACATCTGTATTCCATTTTGTTCCATTTATAAATCTGGATCATACCAAGCCCGTGATATATTAGGTTGAGGAAAGTTTGAATCCCTATGGAAGGGACCTTACATGTTCAAACAATGTTTAGGAAAGGGGGAATATTTACTTGTAGGACCAGAAGGGGAAATTCTCCCTAATCCTTGCAATGCAATCTACATGAAGAAGTTCTATCCTTTATAGAACATCATTTCTTCTTGTATATAACTTAGGTAGGTTGTTTGCATCCATTTTGTAATATTTTCATTTTATATATTGTTTTCTTTCGCCATTCATATAAACCCCTCATATTGATGCTACATCAATTGTGTTGAAAGTCCAATTCATTACAAACAAAATCTTTCCTCGATAGCTTGGGCCATTTTTACGCCCTCGCATACCTTCATCCACTCTAGTGGAATTTGCATTGGATCTTCCACCAATAACCAGGTTGAATATGATGTTGTGATTGGTTTGTTAGTCGATACCCTTGAATGTCACATATGTCACCTTCATGTTTTTCTTGATTCCCAACTTCTTTTCATGCAATTGAACGATGTTTATCATGTGCATAACCATTGCCTTTTTATAAACTATTTCAGAGTTAAAATTTTGGTAATGATCATTTGAATCTGTTTCATTTAACCATGTCCCTAGAAACAGAAACATTTTTTCGATACCATTGAAAATAACATTCTAGATTGGCATTCAACACATTCATACATAAGAAGATAATTTTTTCACTCACATATAATCTATTGGTCATCATCATATGTAACCACAAAACAACAATTCACATTCACATTTTCATAACACATGTTATTTCAAAAAATACATCCATAATGCATACGTATATATCCATATATATATATATATATATATATATATATATATATATATATATATCAACAAAGCATAAAAGTGTTCATCAATGAGTCCATCACTCTAGAACTGTTGGATTCCCATCACATGCTACATACAAAATAGGGGGCTTCTTTCCATCTATCCCTAACTTATCATCTCCATCATGACCATCTTATGGAGGGTCTCGAGCTAAGGGTGCCATGTCCCCCTTGGATAATTTTTTCACACACTAACCAACCATAATTTCCCTCCTCGATATCGGACACTACTCAGATGGTATTCTAGTACAGGCCACCACATCAGGATTATCTATCTCCTACCAATCGTTCTCATATACTCCTTATAGAAATTGGTCCAGTTCTTTTCATGTGTTATCCATTATTTGACACTCTAATGCATCAAGATCACCTCTTTATATTTGCCCCGATGGGCCTAGATTAGAATGCTCAACCCACCCTTGTCGATGTGCCTAGTCAATGGGTCTTACTGACGCAATATCTACAAACACATATAGTAGATGATCAATATCATATATTGAAATATTCTTCTATATGTATGAAATCAAATTAAATATAGTAATACATACCATTTGGGCCCTAGGCCCGTCCAAGAATCTTTGAATTACCCTGATAGTTCATAACCTCATATAAGTAGTCTTCAAAATGGCTAAGTAATTGGTGCCAGTGTGAAAACAAGTATGGGAGAAACACATTCCCCATTCTCGCACCCCCTCCCCGTCTCAAAAGTTGCCTCATTGGTGCATCCTCGGCTCTTAAGGACCTCCATTTCAAATATATATATGGGGATGAAGGGTGGGCATATTCTCAAAGAAGAATGAACATATCAATGTCCCAAAGGAAAAATTACCTCCCATCATCCTATGATAGGAAGTTAATTTTCACCTCATGAATTTCAATAGAATTTGGGCCCACCCATAGTAGGTCCCATCCAATATGCTATCAACAAGAATCATCAATAAAACTTCAAATATATTGCGAGGCGTATGATTCCCCACTATGCAAACCATTGTTGATGCAATATTTTGTGTTTCAATCCATTCCATATTTTTTATTTGGATAGTGCCATAATTTACCCTAGCATTATGGTATTCATGGGCCTCAACCCACTCCTCAATATTCCTCCCGTGAGGAAGTATAGGTTGAGTATATTTGACTACCCCCATCATCAATAGTCCAATTAGAAATTACATTTTCTTTAGAGTCACCTATATAGGCTCTCCCTACACCATGAATACCCCTACTTCTAGATCCCAATACTCCATAATGCGAGAGAGGATCCCCTCCCCTACCCTCATCAATGGATTCTCTATGTACTTGAGAAATATATGATGGGCTAAGGCCCTTTGTACTACATCATTTACACTTATAGCATTATAGATATCTTCAAATTATTTCTCTCTCCAAAGCAATCTAAATCTTCCCATACATGAAAAAAACCAAATTTGACCACATTTCATACATTTACCCTTTGGCCATTCATAGTGCATATTTCCCCATTTTATTGTGCTCCTAACATGTATATTGGGCCCAAAAACTACATTATAACAATGCAGGAAACCCCCCAGTTTCCTATGCTAGACCAATGCATCTTTCAGAGGGAGTTCTTGTGCTCCTAACACTTTAAACCCCCTAGAATATGTGTTGGGGCCCTAAAAAATTGGTCTAGAGTCCCCCTTAGACAAATCTGAACATATTCTAAAAAAGTAAACTGCTAAAAATCACAAGGAGGTTCACACCACTAACATGGAACTCACATAATCAAATTTCAATGGTCGATTTGTCTACAATGAGCCTCACGAAGCTCTCCAATTTCAATATGTGAAAATGATTTTGAATTTGGGGATTTTTCCCCATTTATATAAAATCCCTCGTTGTTATTTCTCTTGTTCGACCTCATATGAAATTTAATTTATGTGACGTTTGTGTCATCATGTTCATAATTATGAGCCCTTAAAAAGGATATTTTTAGATTTTGTTTCTTTGATACTTCATATGGACACCCTTTTCCACTAAATCATTAAGGCATATACTTCTTTAATTTTAATTTTCATGCACTATTTTTTTTTCATAAGTACCTTTATGCTTTGGTATTAGTTGACTTGTGTGTAGGAATTCACCATGGAAGCTCTTGTCCATCTATGGTATGTGGACCTATTTAGGTAAAAAAAATTCACCTGGCATATAGCTTAGCATCACTCGCTTGAGTATGTTTCATTAGACATACATTTCCCATGGAATCGCTTGTAGGACCACCTTCACTCAAGTATATGACTCGACTATCCATTTTCTTGCATTCATCATTTACTCAACAATAAATCTTTCCTAGATAGGTGCCCTAGTCTAGTAACCCTTGTTTCATTTTGGTACCCATTCCATCACATCCTCCTTAGGATCGGGAGTCCATATAGTCTACATCGTAGATTTAAGTCTCATATATCTTTCCTCATATTGTTAACAAGCTTTCCCTCTGATCTCCCACATTATTGGTTAGTGTTTCATCTATTTAATTATTGCATATCATAAACCCTCTGTTTGATCTATACTCTAACAATTCTTCATTTTTATATCACCATCCAACAACCACTAAAAGTATTACCACTCATGCCCCTACCCTTAATAACTTCCATTTGCAATTTCCTTCTCCAACATTAATTCATCTAGTTTCTCACTAGGGAATTTCTCTCCCCGTTCTCTCCTTATTTTTCCACTTGGTTTCCCCCTCGGGATTCCTTTTGTATATTGTGTCTCTTAACACATTGGTTAGATTCTTTGGTGGGGCCCTTGTCCCTTCATAGTGATATTTCATAACCCCTTAGCACCCTGATCCATGTGGACATTGGTGGCCACCCACCTATTCCACTTGGACCCCCACCATTGCTTCTTTCAATTTTTAAGTTTCCGCACAATTTACTATTTTTAGCATTTTTTCGGGTCTTGAACTTCCAGAGCCGTTTTGAGGCCCTAAACAACGTTTTTTGACAAAACGAGGAGCAACATGGATCATAGATCGATGTTTCTCACCCAAAAGTGGTATTCCTCGGATAGATCTTTCTGACGAGGTATGGAACACGTCAAATGGAGATCGTATGCCAAAGTTACGTCCCCGGGAAGTTGATGTACCAATTTACCCAAACAGGGCCCATAGTCTTGGTGTTTCATCTCTTAGGGTTAGGTCTTTGGATGTTTAGGGTTTTCCATTATTTCTCAATAATAATAGGTCTGGGAGCCTCATTATAACACAATTCAGAGGCCAGTAGCCGCCACATCTCTTCTCAAAGATAAGCTACCAGCGCCCTAGCTATCTTATTTTCATTATGTCTGTAAGCATATTTCAGTGATTGTTATTAATGAAATCAAGTCTTATTTCCGATGCATCTCTGAGTTTATGTGTATTTCTGTATTTCATTGTGTTCCTACATAAATCTGGATCACACCCTTTTTGAATCATTAGGAGCGTCTTGTGCTTCGTTAGCACATGTTTCATTAGTGGTAACATTTCTTTGTTTCTCTTATTCAAAGAAATTGTGACGAGTCACCCTTGTGTTCCATGGAGTTTGTTCAGTTACTCCTATGTCCTATTGTTCATTTTTCCCCTTGTTCAGAGCATCTGCGATGAGTCCCCCTTGTCTCCCATGGTTTTTTTTCATTTTCTCCTACGTCCTACTATATTTCATACCCAATGTCATTAAGTTTTTTCCTATAGTTGTCTCATTTTTACTATTTTTTTATCAAATAATATTTTTTCCAGTACTTGACCATTCCCCATGGAATGATTTTAGTCACTACCAGGTCAGCATTTTGTTTATGCTCTAAACAAAGGAAGTTACAAGTCCATATCTCTTTTCCTTCATGTCATCCCTTAGTGTTAGTCTCTATGAGTTATTCTATGATTTCTACCTCGTGTTGGTTTTCGAGGATTCCTTTGTCCCTTGACTCCAACAAATGTTCCCCTATCAAATTCAACACCTATATTCTGGGGGTTTGGTTTAGAGGACATTGTAACTTGGGCCCATGTTCCTCAATTGTGAGTTACCTTGAACCAAGAACGAAGAATCCTAATCACTCCTTGACTTTGTTATTTCTCACGTGCTCGACTTCAACTCATTATCACACTGTTGAGCTTCGTACACTTCATGGTTCAGTGGTTCAATTGATTGTACCAAATTATTGGATATGTGTGAGTTGTCTTAGTCCCCAATTGGGAGTTTCCCTTTAGTTATCTCCCCACATGTTCCAGTCGCAATACATGTTTCTAGACATATAGCTCCAATTGTCACACTTTGGATGTTGGTCCTTGGGAGTTCCTCTTATTCCTAGGATCCATCATAATTTCCCCTATCGACACCAACACTTTGATTCTAGGGATTAGTCATGCTACATTGTGTACCTTGGTCCCATTTTCCTCATTGATGGGTGCCTCAGACTAGGCTAAAAGAGTCCTCATTTCTCTTGGGCTTGGTATGATCTCACGTTCTCAACTCTAGTTCATTCTCACACCATTGAGATTTGCATATATTCCAGTGATTCAGCCTCAGTTATAGTTCCTTATATTTGATCGTCTCTATTCAATAATTACTAAATCCATTAGATTGAGCTTCCCTTTTGGTGGCTCACTTTAGATCTTGGGAACCTCTTCCTATTCAGCAAGGCTCCTCTAGTTGTTTATCCCCCCCCCCCCCAAGAATACATCAATTCGTATGTATTCATATTAGTTGTCATCTTCACTATGATTTTATGTTTGTCCTAGCCTCATAGTTTTAGGCTTGTATGTAGGATTGGTGATATCATTGTATATTGATCTAATGCCCTTTCACTGTTATCGCATTTTATATAGTATTATGACACCATTTTGTCTCATTGGCTTGGCCCATTGATGACATGGTCCACCATTGTATCATTATTTGGAGATATCTCGATGAGCATCGGTATGTCCACCTCATCTCTATTGAGATCTTGTACACACATCATCTCTTTGGTTTGTTGTTGAAAAATGGTTCTCCATCACATTTACGTAGGCCATACTCCTTCCTTAGAGACTCCACTCCCTCATTGGTCCTTCCTACACTTGGGTAAAGAAATTGTGATGTATTTAAGTCATACAATTTTCTCTTAACCTCATACATCAAGGGGGAATATGTTATCACTTCAAAATTGCTCACTTGCTCAATTTTTAGCAATTACACATAAACACATCACTATTGACATGCATAATCTTCATCTCTATCTCCTTTCCAGCATCATATGACCTCAAACTTACTAGAATCGGACTAGTTAACCTCTAAAGTTAACCAAAACCGATCACTGCAGATATTGACCCCATTATGTGCCCGTGGATAATGAAGAAATACCCCCAAAACGTTGTGTTTCCCCTTAAAATCATTAATTTGATTGTTTCTGGCCCCCATCAATGCACTTGAACTATCGTGATGGGATGTTAGTTACACGATCTAGTCAATTTTAATGACTATAAGCAAGTCCATGTCAAGGGTCTTATCCACTACACAACTATAAATAAAGCACTTGAGGTCACTTCATCCATCAACATAAGAAAAATTATGTTGTTGGAATGCCATTAGGATCTTGAGGACCACTTCCTCTTTATTTCCTCTTCTGGCCTCTTTATCTTGTTTATCAACTAAGGTTGGAGTTACAAGTACACCGAGGAAGCAAAGGAACCATCCCAAGGAGGGATTTAGAACCCGTTTGACTTCAACAAGCTCATCCATTAGGTGTTGATTCTTTGTCTTTTCATTGTGGTAATGGAAATCTCACATTGTTTTGAATTCCTTATGTTCATATTAAGTAGGTTTTTCTTCATGTTTTGGCCTATATAATCAATGGTTTGATTCATGTGAGTAAATATAACGGTTTTGTTCCTATACACTTGATCCATGAGGATCTAGGAATGCTCACAGAGGTCCAGGAGGTTCTGGAATGTTCACAGAGGTCCAGAAGGATTCATAAATGCTCAAAATTCAATCATCCCAAATGTTCTCAAAAATTCCATTAATGTGTATATCTCGGCGATAAATTTCTAATGCCACAAAAATCGCCTCAAATGGAGTTCGTATGAAAAATTTATGGCCAATCAAAGTTCGAGTCAAACTAGGGAAAAAAGGAAATAGTCAAAAGAGTCAAAGGTGACACGCATCACCACTACAAGGGTGACATGTGGCTTGATCGTACAAGTCGTACATGTGACATGGTGACCTCACATAACAACATGTGGCAGGTAGGTGACATGGCATATCTAGTTGGCGGATGACTGGGCAATGCATACAGTCCAAGAGGATCAGTTATATGTTGACAAGTGGTAATGATAAGCCAATGAGAGGTTTCCATGTGGAAGCCTCCCATTGGCCAATTATGGTTAATGGTTATTAAAATTTTGGAAGCTCGAAGGATTAAACCCGTGACCTCCCAAGAGCCTATCCAAAGCTCCATTACCATTGCACTGTCACGTTGTCACTTAACCATATTTGGGCACGAATATATTTAACATTGTCTGGGTATTTATTCGGCCGGAAAAAGCGTCGAGGGATAAGATCTCAACCCTATTCGTATGATTAATAATGTAATTGTGACCGTAAATCCCACGAGGGTCATTGATTTATATACCAATGCACATGTATATATTAAAAAACACCACATTATTAATAACGTATGGTTCGAAACATAGCACAAAAGGAGGAGAGGTCTGCGGGTTGGAACCCACAACCTACTCCCATTTGTTCCAACATCTTAACCAATTGCGCTAAGGGCATGTTTCATTTTAAAAACCCACCAAAAAATAGTTAAGGTGAGTCATGAAATCTAGAAGGAAGTTAGGGTCCCGCGCCCTATTTAATGGTGCACGGAACGAGGATGGTACACACTCGTTTTAATGTAGAGTACGATTTAGGTGTCTTGAAGTTCATGCCCGAGGGTATCAAGACTTTGAGGCTACACCATAAAGCATTCTGAGAGGTCCCTTGACATAATTTTAAGAACTTTCTACTCATTTTTCACGATTTTTCTCAAGGAATCCAATGGTGCACTATGTTTTTGGGTTTGAACAATGCAGAAAAAGGTCATTGTAAAACACAAGTATATGAGCATTAATAAAGAGGTCCCTATTGGAACCGGACCCAGAGACGTAGCCCAAATCGGGTGAATTTTTTTATCAAACTTGTGTGTGTGATTTTAATATTGTTGTTCTATTTACGCTTAGTTATTTTGCAAGTTGTTTATCAATAAAGTGTATTTGGATAGATAAGTATTTCACATGTAATATGAAAACCGTCAAGCGATCATTTTTATTTCGAAGATCAAGTAGATGTTATTGTATATTTAAGATTAATAATGATCTAAGGATTTTTCGGATCAATTTGGTATTAGAGTTTGTTTGAAAATTATTTACGAGTGAATGCTTATAAGATCCAAATCCAAGCAGGGAGAAGAGAAACTTGCAAGTTACAATCCGGATATTGGTTCAAGAAGTTTTACTTGTCAAAGAGAAATGACTTTGCCGAGAAAATTGGGTCCTTACAACTCCAAAGATGATTTATTCAAGGATTCTAATTTAATGAAAGCCATGGTGGAAGAAATGTACGAAGGTCGAGAGAAGGCCAAGCAATAAGGTACATGAGAGAAATTTGAACCAGTCAAAGAGGGAGGAGGAGGTAATGAAGGTGGTCCTTCAGAACCTGCCTCACCATCATACTCATCATAGTCTTCTTCTGTGGGAACTAAACATTCTTCTCATAAAAAGAATCTCTCTAATAAATCAGGTCATAATTTTCCTTTATTAAAATCGGATGTCAAGTTTGAATTGTCGATCTATGATGGAAAACTAAATGCTGAGAAATTGGATGATTGGATCAAGAAAATAGAGGTATATTGCAGGGTTCAAAAGATCATGGACGATGCTACAAAAATTCAATTAGCTTCTCTTCAACTAAGTGGCACAACCTTAATAGGGTGGGAGAGTAAGATGCGAGTTGATATTGTTCAAAAGGGTAAATTAATTTTCTCTTGGGATAAATTTACCAAGGCTATAAGAAAACAATTATATCCACTAGCTTATACACAAACGACAATGATAGAATGGAAACATCTAAGGCAAGGTAAAGACCAAAATATTCAAGCATATACACAAGAATTCAAAAAGAAGGAATTATCCTTAGGAAGTTTATTGTATACCCATGAAACTATTCTAAATTATATTAGTGGGATGCACTCATATCTTCGTCATACTATTTTAATGTTTAACCCTACTAACATTGATAAAGTGTCAGTACAAGCTACACATCTAGAGGCTAGTAAGCGTAAGCATGCAATCGAAGATAAGAAGCCATACAAGTTTGAGACAAAACCAAAAGGTAAATGGAAGAGTAAGAAGCTAGCTACATTAAAACAAGCTGAGGGAAGACCTACATGCTCCCACTATAAGAAAAAGGGACACGAGGAATCACAGTGTTGGAAGTTGCATCTAGAATTATGACAAGAAAAGTTCAAGGATAAAGGGAAGTATAAGACTGTTGCATCAACTCATCAGGATCTAGGGTTAGATTCTGGGGATGAATAAAATATCATGGAAATAGGAAGCAAAGATATATCAACTATCAATTCTAATTCTTTATTTTTATCTGCCAAATTGAAAAGTGATACTGATCAAAAGAAGAGAAGTGAGATTTTCCATGTCAAATTTATAGTCAATCATACAGAGGTGGATACTTTATTTGACATTGGATCTCAAGTTAACTTAATATCTGAAGCAAGTTTTAAGAAGTTGGGTTTGAAGATGACACCTCACAAAAATCTATATCCACTAGGTTAGGTGTGTGAAGATGCTAAGTTGCAAGTAACGAAACAGTGTAAGATCATATTTGCAATTACAACTAAGTTCTTTGACGAGGTTGAATTAGATGTTGTACCTCTTGAAATTTGTGGAATTGTATTGGGTAGTCCATATCTATTCAATAGGAAATCCATATTATACCACGAAGAGAATAAATATCATATTTTCAAGAATGAGGTTGAGTATATTCTCAGAGCTCATTGTCTCAAAACTAATGTTTCTTTAGTGAGAACATGGAAAATGAAGAGACTCATGAGTGCAAGTAAATATTTTGTTCTCATGATAGTGAAACAAAAGGAAGAATATATAACATATGTTTTATTAGGTTGTGATCCAGATCATAAACAGGAGTTGGCAAAATCATATCCAACTATGATGAGTTATTTCAGGAAACTACAGGGTTTCCTCCTAAGAGGGAGGTTGAACATGAAATATATTTGCAACAAGATGCTCCTCTTCCGAACAATGGAATGTATAGGTCATCAATGATCGAGAATGCATAAATTAAGAAGCAATTTTAGGAGTTTCTTGATAAAGGAATAATCAGGACAAGCTCCTCTTCGTGTGGTTCTCCTATTATATTAGTTCCAAAGAAATATGGCATGTGGAGGATGTGTATTGACTTCCGAGCCTTGAACAATATTATGGTAAAGAACCATTATCCTCTTCCAAAAATTGATGACTTATTGGATCAATTAAAGAATTTTGTTTATTTCACTAATTTGGACTTGAGAAGTGGTTACCATCATATCAGAATTGTAGAAATTGACATATGGAAAACTACTTTCAAGACAAAGAAGGGGTTGTTTGAATGGTTAGTTATGCCATTTGGGTTATGCAATGCACCTGGGACATTCACGAGGGTAATGAACGATGTATTCAAGCCTTACATAGATTATTTTGTTATCGTCTATTTAGATTATATATTGATCTTTAGTCGAAGATGGGAACATCATATGATGCATGTTAAGAAAGTCTTTGAACTCTTGAAAAAGGAGAAGTTGTATATCAAAATGTATAAATGTGAATTTGGAAAAACTTTTGTAGTATATATAGGATATATTGTAGGGAATGGTTAGCTAAATATATATCCTGCAAAAGTAGAAGTCATTGTGAAATGGCCAAAGCCAACTACTGTCACAGAAGTCAAGAGCTTCTTAGGAGAAGTACAGTACTGGAGGAAATTCATTGCTAATTCCGCGTACATAGCAACTCCTCTGCATTCATTAACACGTGTAAAACAAGTCTTTCAATGGGGAGGAAAGCAACAAAAATCCTTCAAGACAATGAAGGAAAATATAAACATTGCACTAGTTTTCGCTCTACTAGAGTTACAACAACCATTTGAGGTTCAAATCGATCCAAGTAGATCTGCCATGGGACTAGTCTTGATGCAATGAGGTAAACCTGTATGTTATAATTATGAGAATTTTACTCAAGATGTGATTAAATATCCAATATATGATAAGGAATTGTATGCATTGGTACAAAGTGTGAAGAAATGGAAGCATTACTTAATGGAAAAGGAGACAATAATTCATACAAATCATCAACCATTACAATATTTTCAATCAGATTCCAAGCTACAATAGTCACGAGATTTAAGGTGGATGGGTTTCTTACAATAGTTTCATTTGGTAATAAGGTATAAGAAAGGTATTCATAATAAGGTTGGAGATATGTTGTCAAGACCAATTATTAATGCATCGACAATACTAAGGTATAGTTCTTTAGGGCATGAAAGTTATGTTGAACAATAGGCTAAGGATGGAGATTTTAAGATGTATATGATGCATTAACTCATGGAAGTCAACAACCAGGTTATTATATGCATGACAATTTGTTATATCATCTTGTAGAGCCTTGTATACCCAAGGATGAAATAGTAAATGTAAATAGATAAGCTCACACATCTCTCATTTATGACATTTTGGGGTTGGTAAGATAGTAGCATAGTTGCATAGATATTGTTATTGGCCTCGAATGAATGAAATAGTTTCCAAGTATATCATGTGTACCACAAGAAAGCCTACCAATAAAACGTTTGGATTATATATGCCACTTCCAGTACCTTCTCAGCCATGGGAAAGTATCTCCATGGATTTTGTAGGGGGTTTGTCGATGTCTAGGATAGATCATGATTATATATATATGTCATCGTGGATAGATTTAGTAAGATGTGTATTATAATTCCATGCAAGAAACAAGTCACAATTGAACAAACAACACATTTTTTCTTTGCTAATGTTTGGGTTCATTTTGGGTTGCCTACATCTATTATATCATATCAAGACTCTTTCTTTTGGGGAAAGTTTTGGTCTCCTTTATGGGATCTCATGGACACTAAGTTAAAGAAGAGAACAAATTTTCATCCGCAAAAAAATGGACAAAGAAAGGTGGTAAATAGAACAATGGTACATCTACTCCAAGGATATTGTAGCAAGCATCCTAAGTTATGGGATGAGCAGTTTATTTATGTACAACATGCCTATAATCATGCCATGCATTATTCTACTTGGAAAATTCCTTTTGAAGTATGTTTGGGGTATTTTCTTAAATCACCTATGCAATTTTGTTTCAGAGAAGAAAGTAAAGAGGTTGGACAAGATGATATAGATAAAAATCAAAGGTTCATTCAAAATATCCAACATGTACATCAAGAAGTACAGGAACAGTTGGAGAAAATACGAGCTAAATACAAGGCGAGGCATGACAAACATCAGGTTGATCATTAGTTTGAAGTTGATGATCAAGTATGGTTACATATAAGTAAGGATAGAATGAAGGGTGAAGGTAAAAATCTAAGACCAATATGATATGGTCCATTCAAGATCTTGGAGAAGATTGGTACTAATGCCTTTAGTTTAGATCTACCAACCTACATGAAAATATATTCAATACCAAATGTTGAGAATTTGAAGCTTTATGAGCCTCCTATGATTATGGATGAAGATGAAAGTATTCAGGTTCCGTTAATTGATGATTTTTCTCTAGAGTATTTATACGAGCTACAAGAAGATGTTTTTCTTGACAGAAGAATCGAGACTTCACAATGAGGTGATGTGGAATATCTTCAAATTGGTATGAAAGGGTTAAAACCAAGTAAAACAAAATGGATGGAGATTAGAAGGGTGAGGGATATTTACCCTCATGTATTTTCTAAATAAGTGAAACTTTCGGCGGTCCAAAAGGCTTCCAATGGGGAGGAATGATCC
Organism: Picea engelmannii; assembly: GCA_009831015.1. Classification (NCBI taxonomy): domain Eukaryota; kingdom Viridiplantae; phylum Streptophyta; class Pinopsida; order Pinales; family Pinaceae; genus Picea; species Picea engelmannii. The sequence continues at coordinate 676,298 of ML777633.1, forward strand.
AGGAGGATTTAGGAATGCTCATAAAGGTCCAAAAGGATTTAGAAATGCTCAAAATCAAATCATCCAAAATTCTCTTAAAACTTACATTAATGAGTATATATCAGTGATAGCTTACTAATGATGCAAAAATTGTCTCAAACAGAGTTCGCATGCAAAAGTTATGGCTAGTCAAAGTTTGAGTCAAACTAGGGAAAAAAGATAAAAGTCAACAACGTCAAAGGTGACATATGTCACCGCCGCAAGGGTGACACATGGCTTGATCATAAAGGTCGTACATGTGACATGGAGACCTCACATGGTGACACATGGCAAGTAGGTGACATGGCATATCTAGTTGGAAGATGACTGGGCAATGTGTATAGTTCAAGAAGATCGGTTATATGTTGACAAGTGGCAATGATAAGCCAATGAGAGGCTACCACGTGGCATCCTCCCATTGGCCAATTATGGTTAAGGGTTATTAAAATTTTGGGAGTTTGGAGGATCAAACCCATGACCTCCCAAGACACATCCAAAGCCCCTTTACCATTGCACCGTCGCGTTGTCCCTTAACCATAGTTGGGTGCAAATATATTTAAGGTTGTGTCGGTGTTTATTCGGTTGGAAAAAGGGTCGAGGCCTAAGCCCTCGACCCTAGTCATATGATTAATAATGTAACCGTGATCGTAAAGCTTTCAAGGGTCATTGAGTTATATACCAATGCACATGTATATATTAACAAACACCATACGTTTAATAACATATGGTTCGAACATAGCACAAAAGGAGGAGAGGTCCGTCGGTTGGAACTCTGACCTCCTCCCATTTGTTCCAGCATCTTAACCAATTGTGCCAAGGGCGCATTTTGTTTTGAAAACCCGCCAACAAATAGTTAAGGTGAGCCACAAAATCCAAAGGGATGTTAGGGGCATGTGCCCTAGTTAATGGCACATGGACCAAGGATGGTAGACACTCATTTTAATGTAGAGTACGGTTTAGGTGTCTCAAAGTTCATGCCTGAGGGTATCAGGACTTTGAGGCTACATTGTAAAGTGTGTTGAGAGGTCCTTTGATGGAATTTTAAGAAATTTATACTCATTTTTCACAATTTTTCACAAGGAATCCAATGGTGCACTCTATTTTTGGGTTTGAGCAATGCAAAAAAAGGTCATTGTAAAACACAAGCATTTGAGTATTAATAAAGAGGTCTCTATTGAAAGCGAACTCGGAGACGTAGCCCAAATTGGGTGAACTTCGTTATAAAACTTGTGTATGTGATTTTAATATTGTTGTTCTATTTACACTCAATCATTTTGCAAGTTGTTTATCAATAACGTGTATTTGGATAGTTAAGTATTTCACATGTAATTTACAAACAGTCAAATGATCATTTTTATTTTGAAAATCAAGTAAATGTTATTGTGTATTTAAGATTAATAAACATTTAAGGATTTTTCAAATCAACACTTAAAAAACCATTTGTATATGGATCAATTCACAACCATTGAATTTAAAGAAATTTTGTTCACCCTTGTTACAAATACTCTTATTATCTTTAAATAATTAATTTCTTGAACTAAAATATAAAGATGAATTCATGACTTTTAATTATATGATATATATTTATGAAAACTAAAAAATGAATCCATATATTTGTTGAATGTAATGATATATATTATCTAATCTAAATCATAAACCAATATATAATATATAATCTAAATCATAAACCAATATATAATATATAATCTAAATATATAATATAATTTAATATTTAGATAATTTATATAATTTAAAACATAATATATAATATAATCTAAGTTATATAAACATAATCTAAATATATAATATAAGTCAATATTTAGATCATTTGTATAATTTAAAATATAATATATAATATAATCTAAGTTATATAAATATATGTATAATTTATAATATACCAATTTTAATATATATAGTTTGAGTGGGTCTAATGGTTAAGAACATGTGTTTTCTCTTAAGAGGTTATATGTTCAAATCCAGACGGGGTAGGGTATGTATACCTCTATAAACTTTACCAATAAAATCGCTTGGCGAAGGGGGTTTCATACACCAATTATTATTATTATTATAGAAAAATGTGTCCTCCAACTTTTTGAACTTTCATATTGCACATGTTGTGGAAAAATGCGACACTTACCAACAAAATATGGTAGAAAATTGTTACTTATCTTCATATTCTCCAATCAAATGCCATCCCCAATCAAAGTGGGAAGAGGTATAAATTGGTTCCATCACATATTCAATGCTCTCTAGTAAAATCGTTGAACGAAAAAGATTTCATACATCAATTTTCGTGACCTTAAAAATATATTATTATTATTATTATTATTATTATTATAATT
>ML777633.1:678840-696517 GCA_009831015.1 Picea engelmannii
ATTTTATATATATATATATATATATATATATATATATATATATATATATATATATAATTTAATATAATTTAATTTAATTTAATTTAATCCATTCCATGAACTAATAATATGTGGGTTGAAAAACTAATTATATATATCTATATATTTTTGTTTGTTAATGTGGTCGAACCTGTTGGCATTGGGATTAACCTGTGGCTTGAGAAACCGCGACTCAGGGGCATCTAAGCCATCAAAATCACCAAGGGATCGCACCCAACTTGAGCCACACCAACCCTTAACATGGTTGGATTTTTTGTCCCCGCAGTTTTCGAACGAGTGACTTTTCAACACGGAGTGGCTTAACAACACACTCCGTCACCGACTATCCTACACCTCGGGGACAAAAACTAATTATATATTATAGAATATAATTCATTTTGAAAATCCATGTATTCGTGAATTTACAAAATACGATTCAAAAGTTAATTATGTATTTGTTTGATTGTGTTAGTAAAATAAGTGGATATTGAAAAATTATAAAATTATGGTGTATAAAGATATGTATTATTTCTTTGGAGAAGTAGGAAAGAATACTGATATTATTTTAATTGTGTTTTTTAAATATATAAATAAATAATATTTATAATTTTAAAAATACTTACAATAATATTATATTTTATTCAAGATTTTTATTTGTAATTTAAAATGTAATAAATATGTATTTTTAATTCAAACAATGTTAATTGGGATGATGTTATCTTCTAAAATGTGATTGATTCTTTTAAACTTGATTTTGGTAATGTATTTTTTAGGTCATTTTTTACCTCAAAATTTTTATAAATGAATCTTCCTCTTTTGGTCATATGGATTTCCACAACATAGAAAAATGTGTCCTCCAACTTTTTGAACTTTCATATTGCACATGTTGTGGGAAAATGTGACACTTACTAACAAAAAATGGTAGAAAATTGTTACTTATCTTCGTATTCTCCAATCAAATGCCATCCCCAATCAAAGTGGGAAGAGGTATAAATTGGTTTCATCATGTGTTCAATGCTCTCTAGTATTAAGGGTGTTATCTTCATAGTATAGTTGATTGTTTAACCAAGTATGCCCATTTCTTCCCTTTGACTTCCAAGTTTACAAATTTCATAGGTTATTCATTATTTTTTAAGAATATCTATGAGCTTCATGAATTCCCTCAATGCATCATTTGTCAGTGTTTCATGGAAACCTGCACATGAGATCTAGTTAAAGCATGCACAAACAAAGTTTATCAAGAAGAGGAAGAAAGATACAATATGGAAGAATGAGAAAATATATTCACACTACTCAAATGAGCTGATGATTGATACATAGATCATGATCAATATGATACAATGAATGAGTGGAATACACTCATATATAGGGCACACCATTCCATAATTAAGAAAAGAAATCAAACAGTTAGCTTTCCTTAGGAATGCATGCATGCATAATAGTGATGGTAAAAATAGAAAGTCTAAAATTGAACTAGTCAGTTAACTCCCACTGAACTAGTGTGTCAAAAATAGAAATTTCTCCAACACCCCCCTTGAACATCACTATGGAGTAAAAAATGAGTCCCGATTACTAGGCCATTTTAGGTACTCATGTACAATGCAACTAATGAACAATGAATAAAAACGAGGAAAGAGGGAAAACAATGTGGGAACAAAACCCCCCCCTCAAAAGATAATGTATCAAAAGAAGAAAATGGAAGTTTCTAGGTAACTGTCTTCTTCACTCCAAGACGATCCCACAAAGTCTAAAACTTCTGCTCACAGAAACTCTTCGTGAATATGTAGAAATATTTATGGATATGATGAAGTCCTTTGGCAACCTATCGGGCCTTGTACCTCTTTATCTCGTGGACCCATCTGCACCTGAAAATATTCCTTTCTGGTGGAAGTGGAACCATATTCCAAGTATGGTTCTGTAGGAGTGAGCCATACTCCTTATGCATGGTTGCTTGCCATAATGGATTTCACAGAGCCCTATTATAGTTATGTGGATCAGTAGATTGAACCATATAACAATGCATGGGCATCGTAGGTTCTGAAGCTGAAAATACATGAGAAGGCTCCTCATGCTGAGATCAAGTCCTCCTCAAATCCAATGGATTCCCTGCAATGTTGTCTGCTACCTGAAGTGTGGTTTGTGCCTTCTTGGGCATCTGTTGAAGCTTCGACGTTGGCTTCTTATCTGGATGTACTACCTGCTTATTTCCATGTATAAAATATGAGTGTATGGAATCATCTCTGATGTCTGAAACTGATGGAAGAACAAGAGTATATGCATGTTGCACTAGAGGTGCATGCAAAGTACTCTCCTTATGTGTAAGTAGAATAGAGGAGTCATTGTCAGAAAACTTAGTGAATTTATACAACCTTGACTTGTGATCCACCTCACCAATTGCAATGATGGAATTGTCATGCATGTCAATTACTGAAACTGAATCTGATGTAAATTCAACCTCTTTACCTTTCTAAGAGATATGATAAACTAAGAGTAGATACATAGAAATCTTTGGAACATGTAGAAAATTCTCAAAACTATCAATGTGGAGTTCCACTCTCCCTTCTCCTACTACTGCTATTGGAGTATCATCCCCCATGAGAATAGGGGGTCTTAAGCATGGACTCAAAGAAGATAAAACTTCATCTTTCACTGTCATATGATGGGATGCACCAAAATCTATAATCCATGAATCAGATGAGGAATTAATTGCAACCAGAGCATGATGATTACCTTTCTTAGGAGCAGGATCTTCTTCCTTCTGCTTCTTGACTCCCTCTGGAATGAAGTTTCCAAGCTTGTTCTGTTGAAGTGTATATGCCATAAGATTGATCTATTTCTTCATGCATGTGGATTCTTCATGATTCGGTTTATTGCAATAAGTGAACTTCTTTCCCTTCTTCTTCTTCTTGGAATCTAAAGAGTCTTTGGAACCTGAAGAATCACTAAAGGGTTTGGAATATCCCTCCTTCCCGTTCTGTTTGGATGACCATTTTCCATCATGCATGGTGAGTGCATGTGCTTTGGGATCTTTCATGAGGCCCATCTGTATGAGTTTTGTCTGCTCTTGTGTAAGAGACTCAATGAATTAAGCCAATGTAGACATTTTCCAATTTGTTCCAAAAAGACATATGCCCGAATGGAAATTGGAGACATATACAATGTATTCTGGTCCTAGCTTGGCCAACATTGTTAGAATAAGTTGTTTCTCTTGTGTAGACTTATCAATACCACATTCACCCAAGCTCAAAATCAAGGATTCAAAATTAGTAAAGAAATCTTGTATATTATCAAAACTTTTAGGGTCTAAGGTACTCAACTCTACCTCAAGAATATGACCTCGCATCTCATCCTGTTTTCCAAAGAGTCCTTCCAAGGTGGTCCAAATCTCATTTGGAGTCTTTCATGTGGCAACATGAAACCATAAATCAATGGAGATTAACTCAAGAAGTATGAAACCATATATCAGTGGAGATTAACTCAAGAAGTAGTCATGTGGCCTCATCCTTACAGTTAGTCCATCTCATCTTCTCAATCGCTGATGTAGGTTTTGTTTCTGTCGCCATCGTCAAATTATACAGTCCTTTCTTTCTGAGTTGGAATTCTGCCTTGGGCTTCCAATCAAAATAATTGTATGGTGTGAGGATTACCACCAAGTTTGACTGTATAATAGTTGTCATATCCATCTCTCCCACTATTTCTAAGAACCCCTAAAAATTTATTCTCAATCTGCAAGTGAAAAATTAAGAAATCACGGAAAAAAGGGAACATTAAGTGAAAATTCATATCAGTTTCAGAAGATGATATTGTGAGTTTCTTTCTGAGCAAACGGAGAGAAATATATCCAAACGGTTGAAAACCCACTTCCAAAATGGGTCGATTTATTTCTCACGTGGTCCATTTCCTCAAAAAATTAATATTTTGGGAGCAATCATTGCAGAAAGGTACGACGAATTCATATCAGTTTTAAAAGGCTATCTTACAGCTTGCTTTCTGAGAAAACGATGAATAATCGTGCCAAACAGTTGAAAACCCACTTCCAAAATGGGTCGATTTACTTTCCATGCGAGATGTTTCCTTAAAAATGTAATATTTTGGGAGGAATAACTGATGAAATGTACAACCATGGATTTAGCTCGCCGAAACTCCGATTTTCCTTATTCTTTGGCTTGTCTGGCTTGCTCCAAGCAGCATAGCTCTGATACCATGTCAGTGTTTCATGGAAACCTACACAGGATATCTAGCTAAAACATGCACAAACAAAGCTTATCAAAAAAAAAAGATACAATATGGAAGAATGAGAAAATATATTCACACTACTCCAATGAGATGATGATTGATACATAGATCATGATCAATATGATACAATGACTGAGTGGAATACACTCATATATAGGGAAAACCATTCCATAATTAAGAAAAGAAATCAAGCAGTTAGCTTTCCTTAGGAATGCATGCATGCATAATAGTGATGGTCTAAGATTAAAAAGTCTAAAATAGAACTAGTCAGTTAACTCCCACTGAACTAGTATGCCGAAAATAGAAATTTTTCCAACACCATTAGTACCTAGGATCCCAAGTTTATAATTCACTCATGGAAAGAACCTCTCAAATTACCAAGGGTCACTTTCCATTAGCACAACCTATCACCCTCATATGTATGAGCAAATAGAGATGGTTAATAAAAACATGGATGAGTATTTCTAAACGTACATAAGAGATTGATCGAATTAATTAAATGAAGTGGTTTCATCTATTTGAATTTTGATTTAATACTACATATCATATTGCCACAAAAATTTCCCATATCGAAGCATAATATCGATATTAGGCCCTATCACCTAAGAAATGGGTCTTTCAAAATGTTAAGGTCTCTACAGTGGTGGATACATTACAAGAAACACACATTTTCAACATCCTAATGTTATAGCAGTTTTTTCCACACCATATGCATCATGCTTTGGAGGCATACCATTTCCCTTTGTAGATTCAGTTTCCCCATTTTGCTAAGTCAAAAGTCAAAAATTCAAAATTTTGTACATATACGCGGGCTACAGTTATGCAACTTGTGTATATGCAAGTTGTTACATTACAACCCGCGTACATCAGGTTTTGTGCTCCAAATTAAAAATATTTCAGATTTTCCATGCCAAGTCATGTAATCCATGATCCTTGTCCCTTCATCTGCTAGAAACACTCTGATTTGACCCTTCAATTCCCTTTGGAGGCTATAAATTGAGCCATATACAAGCCTTGAAGGAGGAGAAAAAGTTGAGAGCAAGTACACTCTAGAGAAATTTTGCCTCATATTACATCCTTGAGTCTACATCCCTTGGTCCTTTAAGTCTGAATTCTCCTTATGTTTAGCCCCCAAAATCCCCCTATCTTGTGAAAGAGGAACCCAAGTACTCCTAGAACTTGTGAGCTTTCCTTGTAGAGGATTGAAGTGGTGAAGACCTAGGTGGAGGGACTTAGTTTCTCAATTTTGATGAGTTGTTGATACAGGAGGATGTCACCTATATACTCCTGATGATTATATTAACAAAAATACTCTTTTCTCGTCCAATTATATGTTGCAAATGTTTATATTATTTTCCATGGGTAAATTTTCTATACATGTTAATGGATTATGCTCATTTATATGATAACATTTCATACATTTTCCATATGCTTGTGTATCTTGGATGTTGAGGAAAATTTGTAGGTATCATGCATTGCTTTGTGAGCTCAACGATGGCCTCCTATGAACATCCAGAAGAGATAGGCTTCTAGCCTTTCTTTTGTTGGCATTTCCATTTATCTAGCATACTTGAGATTCAAGTTGATTTATTGGTGTCGTTCTGTCTATTGTGGTCCTACCCCAAACCATAGATATTTATTCCTTGTAATAGAATTGGTGACTCCACTGGGGAGTTATCCTTTTTGGGGTTAGTTGGTGATTTTTCTCTTTGATTGCTCTTTGTTTTCCTGATTTTTTGTATATCTTGTAGCTTAACATCCTGTACATTGATGTATATATGAGTTACTTGACTTTATTATTACCCATTTAGTGTTTTTCTTGGCATATGTGGGTTTTCCCTGAATAGTTTCGTACATACGTGGGTTGTCTATGTCTAGGGCGCATACATACGCTTCGATTCCCTAACCAATCACGTACATATTTTTCTAAACGTTTTAGGCTTAGTTCAATGTTTGTTGGGTGGGTTCTGAGTATTGTTGAGTCCTCTTGGGTCTCTATCCTATATGTGGAGTGCTTGTAGAGTGATAGGAAGATATGTTATTGTTGAATTTTTGGAAAACTTGTTTCTTGTTATTTTTCTCCTTTTTAGTCCTTGTATTTAGGTTTGAGTAGTAGCCTCTTGGTGTCTTGCTTGGTTTGTCTTTTTATGCTTAAGTTAGGGTTTGTTTGAGAGGTTATTAGTTCAATTTTTCATTTTCATTCCTTTACATTGAAAATACAAAAAAAAATCGTTTTTTTCATTTTCATTTCCCAATATTGAAAATACAAAATATTTGCATTTCAATTGAAGCATTTGCACTTTTTTCTAGATTGCATTAGTCTTGGAATTTTAGGAAAGATTGCATTGTCATTGAAATTGAAAGAGATTGCATCGTGTACACAACATTTAGAAGCATACCATTTCTTTTGAAAAATAAGACTAGTACATAGCAATGTTTTTACATACACTTCTTTCATATGCTAAGTCATAACACCATTAGTTTCATGAGCATACCTCTCGAGTAAACAAAATCCACTAAAATTAATGCTCAGTAATTAAAATTGATTAGAAATATTTTATCTTTTAGGGTACACAAACAAGTTTAGGATTTAGGGCCTTGGAATAGGATTTTGTGAGTAAACTTCTCCAAGGCTACAAAAATCAACATAGGTGTATGTCCAAGGAGTGGTGAAATCCATTGTATAATTAGTGTTCTCAGGATACTCCACTAAAATCATAGTTAAGCACGAGGTTGTGCAAAGTTGGTTGCAGAGATAGCCCTCTAATACCTTCCTGACGTCGTAGATATTTCTAGGGTTCTATTTGTATCTGGGGGTTCTTGGGGTACATTGGTGCTTCTTGAGCTTCAATATTAGCTACCTTGATCATATGGTAGACCCGACTTGCGATTTTTCACCCGAGCATTGGTTATATCGTAGTGACCTTATTTGCATACCCTAGGTATCCACACAGGTTACTTGCAGGGGTTATTAAGTAAGTACCCTAAGTTAGATAGGGATCAAACAACACACAGACTTTATGGAGGATCTTCTCTTTGGAGGGGTCTATCTGATTGTGTTGTGAATCCCATAAGGGTCCTTATAAATGATTTTGTTATCTTCACTCTATTGTTTGAGAGTCTCAATCCCCTCCTGGGAGAGGCATACCTTCTTTAGCTCGGGAGGTCCCTTTTCAGCCACCCTCTCTTGTTTGCATGCATTGGATTCTAATTTTATTTAGGAGTGTGCTCCTTGTATGTTAGTTGGCCTTAGTATTTTTCATTGTATCATGATTTTTGAGAAATCGTGGAGTGAGACAAGCCTCCCCACCAGTCTCGTAGTCTCTTGAAGCATGTAATACAATCCTTTTGTTGTGAAAAATCCTTTAAACTTGTCACCAACCTTTGCCTATCATGTTGGGGGCAAGCAACCAACTTCTGCAATTCACGCTGGGAGAAAAATTCCAGTCACTGCGAGTCATACTGGCACTAATTCGACAACCTATGCTAGTCATGTTGGAGACGTGTCACGAACCTCTACTATTCATGTTGGGGGTAAGCAACTAACCTCTACGAGTCATGCTGGGAGAAAAAGTCCAGTCACTATGAGTCATACTAGCACTAAGTCACCAAAATATGCTAGTCATGTTGGAGACGTGTCACAAGCCTCTGCTAGTCATGCTGGGGGAAAACAAGAAACCATTATAAACTTTATGAAATAAAATTTATAATCCTTATAAACATTATATAAACTTTATTAATAATAATTATACACATTATTAAATCAACTTTATAAAATAATTCGTTACGAATCTTTGATTTTGCAATGATCATGATCATGTTACTTATGCAGGTTACAAGCATATTTGTGGTATGAGTTTTATATTTATTGCAACTTATATAAATAAATTAATATATGAAAAGAAAATTCAAATTTTTATATCAGTTTATCATAAAATTGATACAATGATTATCATGAACTTAGTAGCAAAAAGAGAATAATTGTATATGAACAAATAATAATTATCTTCATAATAATAATAATAATAATATAGAGTAATTATCTTCATTTCCAAATATGAAATCATATTTGGATACTCATTTGAGAGTTGTACACATGCTCCCCGATTGCAGGTGGAGGAGTGTAATTCTTGGGCCCCTTTTTCTCAAATTTGGGTCATTCTAGGGCCACTTTCGACCATCCTCAAATGAAGACAAGTCAAATGAAGTGATATTATCAATTTACAAATACAAAAAACAAAAATTTATACCCATTTGAGAGATGTGCATGGGTTCCTCATTTCTATCAAATTTAGATTGTTTTAGGGTCGATTTTGGTCAAACCCAAATGAGGTTGATTTTTGAAAAGTGAAATTCTTCATTTCCAAATATGAAATCAAATTTGGATACCCATTGGAGATTTGTATACGAGGTCCCGATTACGGGTGAATACATGTATTTCTTGGGCCCCTTTTTCTCAACTTTGGGTCATTCTAGGGCCACTTTCGACCAACCCTGGAAAAAGGCAAGGGGGAAGAAGGGAAATTATCACTTTACAAATATAAAATAATTTTTAGATACACATTTGAGAGATGAACATGGGATCCCAAGTGATCGCAACATTGATGGATTGTTTGTCTCCTCTCGATAAACATTATATAAACTTTATTAATAATAATTATAAACATTACTAAATCAACTTTATAAAATAATTCATTCTGAATCTTTGATTTTGGAATGATCATGATCATGTTACTTGTGTAGGTTGCCAGAATATTCATGGTATGGGTTTTATATGTATTGCAACACATATAAATAAATTTATATATGAAAAGAAAATTCAAATTTTTACATCAATTTATCCTAAAATTGATACAATGATTATCATGAACTTAGCATCTAAAAAAGAATAATTATATATGCAAAATAATAATTATCTTAATAATAATAATAATAAAGAATAATTGTCTTCATTTCCAAATATGAAATCATATTTGGATACCCATTTGAAATTTGTACATGTGGTCCTGATTGCAGGTGAAGATGTGTAGTTCTTGGGCCCCTTTTTTTTCTAAAACTCGGGTCATCCTAATGTGAATTTCTATCAGCCCCGAACGAAGGCAATGTGAAAGAAATGAAATTACTGGTTTACAAATATATAAAAAAAACAAATTGATACCCATTTGAGAGATGCACATGGGTTCCTGAGCGCTCGCAAAGTTGAGGCATTGTTTAATCTTTTTGATGAAATTCAGATCATTTTAGGGTCGATTATGGTCAACCCCGATTGAAGGTGATTTTGAAAAGTGAATTTCTTCATTCCCAAATATGAAATTGTATTTGGATACCCATTTGAGAGTTGTACACGAGGTCCAGATTGTGGGAGAAGAAGTGTAATTCTTGGACCCCTTTTTCTCAACTTTAGATCATTTGAGGGCTACTTTCGACAAGCTCTGAAAAAAGGCAAGGTGGAAGAAGTTAAATTATCAGTTTAAATATATCAAACATTTTTTGATACCCATTTTAGATATGCACGTGGGTTCTCGAGCACTCACAACGTTGAGGCATTCTTTGTTCTCTTTTGATCTAATTCGAATCGTTTTAGGGTCGATTCTGGTCAACCTTGAATGAAGGTGATTTTTGAAACGTGAAATTATTAATTTCCAAATATGAAATCGTATTTGAATACCCATTTGATATGTGTACACGTGGTCCCCCGATTGCAGGCGAAGACGTGTAGCTCTTGGGCCCCTTTTTCTCAACTTCAAATCATACTAGGGACACTTTCATCCAACCCCAAACAAAGAGAAGGCAAAAGAATTGAAATTATCAGTTTAAAAATATTAAATAAATTTTTGATACCCATCTGAGAGATGCATGTGGGTTTCTGAGTGCTCACAACTTTGAGGCATTCTTTGGCCCATTTTGATCAAATTTGAATCGTTTTAGGGTTGATTCTAGTCAACCCTAAATGAAGGTGATTTTTGATTAAAAAATAAAATAAACAACATTAAAATAAACTTTATAAAATAAAATAAACATTATAAACTTTATGATCCTTATAAACATTATAATAAACTTTATTAATAATAATTATAAACATTATTAAATAAAATTTATAAAATAATTTGTTATGAATCTTTGATTTTGGAATGATCATGATCATGTTACTTGTGTTGGTTGCAAGCATATTCGTGGTATGGGTTTTATATTGATTGAAAATTATATAAATAAATTTATATATGAAAAAAAAAAATTCAAATTTTTATATCAATTTAACATAAAATAGAAATAATGATCATCATGAAATTAGCAACAAAAAAATAATAATATGTATGAAATAATAATAATTATTTTCATAATTATCTTAATAATAATAATAATAATAATAAAGAATAAGTATCTTCATTTCCAAATATGAAATCATATTTGGATACCCATTTGAGAGTTGTATAGGTGGTCCCGATTGCACGTGAAACATGTAGTTCTTGAGTCCCTTTTTATCAAATTATCGGTTTACAAATATAAAATAATTTTTTGATACACATTTGAGAGATGCACATGGGATCCCAAGTGCTCGCAACATTGACGCATTAATTGGCCCCTTTTAATCAAATTCAGATCGTTTTAGGTCGATTTTGGTCAACCTCGAATGAAGGTGATTTTTGAAAAGAGAGATTCTTCATTTCCAAATATAAAATCATATTTGGATACATGTTTGAGAATTGTACATGAGGTTCTGATTGTGGGTGAAGACGTGGAAGAAGTGAAATTATATGTTTACAAATATAAAATAATTTGTTGATACTCATTTGAGAGATGCACGTGGGTTCTTGAGAGCTTACAATGTGTAGGCATTCTTTGTTGGTCTCTTTCGATCAAATTCAGATCATTTTAGGGTCAATTCTGGTCAACCCCGAATGAAGTTGATCTTTGAAAAGTGAAAATTTTCATTTGCAAATATGAAATAGTATTTGGATACCCATTTGATAGTTGTACTCGAGGTCTCAATTTCGGGCAAAGACGTATTTTTCTTGGGCCCTTTTTCTCAACTTTGGGTCATTCTAGAGTCACTTTCGACCAACTTTGAATGAAGGCAAGGAGAAAGAAGTGAAATTGTTGGTTTAAATATATAAAATAAATTTTTTATACCTATTTGAGAGTTGCACATGGGTTCTCGAGTGTTCGCAACATTAAGTCATTCTTTGTCCCCTTTTGTGTATCTTCCTCAAGGGGTTACTTTTTAACCATCTTAACCCACTTTGCTTATTTTAAAGTTAACCCACTTCTAACCACTTTTCCACTTAGTAATTTCTCCATTAAATTTATTATTTAAATAATTTATTTTTAATCCACTTTGGCTTAGAGTACACTCATCACTTCACTTTATTATTTACCTTCTAAAATCTCTTAAACCACTTTCCTTATTTTAGGGCTAACCCACTTCTAACCACTTGTCCAATTAGTAATTTCTCCATTAACTTTATTATTTAAATAATTTCTTTTGTACCCACTTTGACTTATAGTACACTCATCACTTCACTTTATTATTTAAATAATTTCTTCTTTGCAACCACTTTGACTACTTTGACCTTTTGGGGTTTCTAAATGACTCATGAGGGTTCTCCAACTTCACATGGCCATAAATCTCTACCTATAGGGTGTTATGTGACATTCCACATGCCAACAGAAATGGCATGACATGTAATATCCATATAGAATAGTATTACCTACAAATATATCAAAACTCATACCATTATCCATCAAACAAACTTGGGTCCATTACCCAAACCTTGTTCTACCCCAAATGAAGGTGATTTTGGAAAAGTGAAATTCTTCATTCCCAAATATTAAATCGTATTTGGATACCCATTTGAGAGTTGTACACAAGGTCCAAATTGCGGGCGAAAGCATGGGGTTCTTGAGCCCCTTTTCTCAACTTCGGATCATTCTAGGGCCACTTTCTACCAACCCCAAACGAATGCAAGGTGGAATAAGTGAAATTATCGGTTTACAAATATAAAACAATTTTTTGATACCCATTTGAGAGATGCACGTGGGTTCTCGAGTGCTCACAACATTGAGACATTATTTGGCCCCTTTCAATCAAATTCAAATTGTTTTAAAGTTGATTGTGGTCAACTCTAGATGAAGGTGATTTTTAAAAAGTGAAATTCTTCATTTCCAAATATGAAATCATATTTAGATACCCATTTGAGAGTTGTACACAAGGTCCCGATTGCGGGAGAAGACGTGTAGTTCTTGAGCCCTTTTTTCTCAACTTCAGATCATACTAGGGCCACTTTCGTCCAACCCTGATCGAAGGCAAGGTGGAAGAAGTGAAATTATTGGTTTACAAATGTTCAATGATTTTTTGATACCCATCTGAGAAATGCACATGGATTTCTGAGCACTCTCGTAACTTTAAGATAGTCTTTAACCCTTTCGATCAAATTCAGATCATTTTAAAGTCAATTTTGATTAACCACAAATGAAAGTGATTTTTTATTATAAAATAAAATAAAATGAACATTAAAATAAATTTTATAACATAAAATAAACATTATAAACTTTATGAGATAAAGTTTATAAACATTATATAAACTTTATTAATAATAATTATAAACATTTTTTAATAAACTTTATTAATAATAATTATAAACATTTTTAAATAAACTTTATTAATAATAATTATAAACATTTTTAAATAAACTTTATTAATAATAATTATAAACATTTTTAAATAAACTTTATTAATAATAATTATAAACATTTTTAAATAAACTTTATAAAGCAATTCGTTACGAATCTTTGGTTTTGGATGCATCATGATCATGTTACTTGTGCACGTTAAGGGCATATTTGTGGTGTGAGTTTCATAATTATTGCAACTTATATAAATAAATTTATATATGAAAAGAAAATTCAAATGTTTATATTAGTTTATCATAAAATTGATACAATGATTATTATGAAATTAGGAGAAAAAATAATAATTGTATATGAAAAAAATAATTATTATCTTCATAATAATAATAATATAGAGTAATTATCTTCATTTGGATATTAATTTGAGAGATGTATATTTGGTCTCGATTGCAAGTGAAGACATGTAGTTTTTGGGTCTCTTTTTCTTAAATTTGGGTTATTCTATGACCACTTTTAACTAGCCATGAACGAAGATAAGGCGAAAGAAGTGAAAATATTGGTTTGCAAATATATATAAAAGATTTGATACCCACTTGAGAGATGCACATGGGTTCCTAAGTACTTGCAACGTTGAGGCATTCTTTCCTCCTTTCGATTAAATTAGGATCATTTTTGGGTTGATTATGGTCAACCCTGAATGAGGGTGATTTTTGAAAATCAAAATTATTCATTTCCAAATTTTAAATCAAATTTGGATACCCATTTGAGATTTATACACGCGGTCCCGATTGCGGGCGAAGACGTGTAGTTCTTAGGTCCCTTTTCTCAACTTTCGGTCATTCTAGGGCCATTTCGACCAACCCCGAAAGAAGGCAAGGGGGAAGAAGGGATATTATCGGTTTACAAATATAAAATAATGTTTTGATACACATTTTAGAGATGCACATGGGATCCCAATTGCTCGCAACGCTAAAATATTCTTCGACCCCTTTTGATCAAATTCAGATAGTTTTAGGGTCGATTATGGTCAACCCCAAATGAATGTGATTTTTGAAAAGTGACATTCTTCATTCCCAAATATTAAATCGTATTTGGATACCCATTTGAGAATTGTACACGTGGTCTAGATTATAAGTGAATACATGTAGTTCTTGGGCCCCTTTTTCTTGATTTCGGATCATTCTAGGGCCACTTTCAACCAGCCTCGAACGAAGGCAAGGTGGAAGAAGTGAAATTATCGCTTTACAAATATAAAAAAAAATGATACCCATTTGAGAGATGCATGTGGGTTCCTAAGCACTCGCAACATTGAGGCATTCTTTGGGCCCTTTCGATCAAATTCAAATCGTTTTAGGGACGATTATGGTCAACCCCTAATGAAGACGATTTTTGAAAAGTGAAATTCTTCATTTTGAAATGTGAAATTATATTTAGATATCCATTTGAGAGTTGTACACAAGGTCCCAATTGTGGGAGAAAACGTGTATTTCTTGGGGCCCTTTTTCTCAACTTCAGATCATACTAGGGTCATTTTTTGTCCACCCCCGAACAAAGGCAAAGCGAAAAAAGTAAAATTTTTGGTTTACAAATATTAAATAATTTCTTAATACCCATATAAGAGATGCACGTGGGTTTTCGAGCACTCGCAACATTGAGGCATTCTTTGGCCACGTTCGATCAAATTCAAATCATTTTAGAGTCGATTTTGCTCAAACCGAAATGAAGATGAATTTTTATTAAAAAATAAAATAAACAACATTAAAATAAAAAATTTAAAATAAAATAAAAATTATAAACTTTATGAAAAAAAAAATTATTATACTTATAAACATTATATAAAATTATTAAATAAATTTTATTAATAATAATTGTAAACATTATTGAATAAAAATTATAAGATAATTCGTTACGAATCTTTGATTTTGGAAAGATCGTGATCAGGTTACTTGTGCAAGTTGCAAGCATATTTGTAGTATGGTTTTATATTTATTGCAATTTATATAAATAAATTTATATATGAAAAGAAAATTTTAAATCAATTTATCATAAATTGATACAATTATTATCATGAAATTAGTAGGAAAAAATAATAATTATATATGAATAATAATAATTATTCTAATAATAATAATAAAGAATAATTATCTTCATTTTCAAATATGAAATTATATTTGGATACCTATTTTAGAGTTGTAGATGTGATTTCGATTGCAGGTGAAGACATGTAGTTTTTGGGTCTTTTTTTCTCAAATTCATGTCATTTTAGCGCCACTTCGACCAACCCCGAACAAAAGCAAGGCGAAAGAAGTGACATTATCAGTTTACAAATCTAACAAAAAAAAATGATACCCATTTGAGAGATGCACATGGGTTCTTGAGCACTCACAAGGTTGAGGCATTCTTTCCTCCTTTTGATCAAATTCAGATCGTTTTAGGGTCGATTATGTTCAGCCCTAAATGAAGGTGATTTATGAAAAGTAAAATTCTTGATTCCCAATTAATGAAATCGTATTTAGATACCCATTTAAATGTTGTACTCAAGGTCCAGTTTGCGGACGAAGATGTGTTGTTCTTGGGCCCCTTTTTTCTCTACTTCAGATCATCCTAAGGCCACTTTTTACCAGCCCTGAACAAAGGCAAGGTGGAAAAAGTGAAATTATTAGTTTACAAATATAAAAATAAATAAATTTTGACACCCATTTGAGAGATGCACATGGGTTCTTGAGCGTTTGCAACGTTCATGCATTCTTTGGCCACTTTCGATCAAATTCGAATCAGTTTAGGGTTGATTCTGGTCAACCCTAGATGAAGGTGAGTTTTGAAAAGTGAAATTATTCATTTCCAAATATGAAATTGTATTTGGATACTCATTTGAAAGGTGTACACGTGGTCCCAATTGTGGGCGAAGACGTTTAGTTCTTGGGCCCCTTTTTCTCAACTTCAGATCATACTAGGGCTAGTTTCGTCCAACCTCAAACGAAGGAAAGGTGGAAGAAGTGAAATTATTGATATACAAATATTAAACAATTTTTTATACCTATCTGAAAGATGCATGTGAGTTTCCAAATACCTACAACTTTGAGACATTCTTTGACCCCTTCGATCAAAATCAGACATTTTAGGGTTGATTCTGATCAACCCCAAATAAAAATGATTTTTGATTAAAAAATAATATAAACAACACTAAAAAAACATTATAAACTTTATGAAATGAACTTTATAATCCTTATAAACAATATATAAACTTTATTAATAATAATTATAAGCATTATTAAATAAACATCATAAAATAATTCGTTACAAATCTTTGATTTTGGAATGATCATGATCATGTTACTTGTGGAGGTTGCAAGCATATTCATGGCATGGGCTTTATATTTATTGCAACTTATATAAATAAATTTATATATGAAAATAAAATTCAAATTTTTACATCAATTTATCATAAAATTGATACAATGATTATCATGAAATTAGCAGCTAAAAAAATAATTATATATGAAAAATAATAATTATCTTAATAATAATAATAATAATAAAATATATAACTATAGTTATGGAAAACCTTATCCCCTTTGGAACTCGAACTCGAGGTGATTTCCGCTAGGGTTTGCGCTGAAGCCCGCGGAGATGAGTTCTGCTGGAGGAGGAGCCGTGGCTCCTCCCCCTCCGTCCGTTGAAGAAGCTGCCTTCGCCCGCCTGGTGAATGCCCATGGAAAGAAGAAAGTCTCTGACCCACCGCTGAAATTTGTTAAAAAATTAGATGTCATTCCAGAAATCGCTTTGCCATCGGAGAAACCTATCCAGTTGGTTGTATCTTTGGCAGATCGTGCCCTAATAGGATAGTTTACTGGTCTCTGGCCGACTCCCCATTCCACTGACGCCTGGGTTCAGAATAACTGGAGACCTCTGATATCCCAAGGAGTCTCATGCTATGCGATCGGACGAGGGTACTTTCTATTCGATTTTGTCTCGAAATTCGACAAGGATCTGATTTTCCGAAGTGGTCCTTACTTTATGGGTCCACAGGGGCTCTATCTGAACAGATGGACCCCTGATTTTGACCCGAATAAGGATATCCCCAAAGTGGTACCAGTCTGGGTTTGTTTACCAAACCTCCCCATGCACTGTTGGGGAGAGGAATCTCTCAGAGCCATAGGAAATGGGCTTGGTAAATATATTGATCAAGCTGACCCTAAAGGACAGTATTCCTTTGCCTGAATCTGTGTTGAAGTATATTTGGAGGCAGGTTTACCAGAGGCAATCAATCTTACGGTTAAAGTATGGCAGCATTACCAGCAACTGGACTACGAACAACTGCCCTTTAAGTGTAGGCACTGCCATGAATACGGGAACTTTCAAAGGCACTGCCCCAAATTACAGGAGCCAAAGGCAGGGAAAGGGTCGGAGGAAGGTTGGAAACAAATTAAGAAACAGAAGGAAAACCCAAGAAGAAAGGGCTCTAAGGTCTCTAAACCCCAGGCCAACGCTCCTCCTTCGAAGGATCCTAAGCCCTCTAAAAATCAGAAGGAAATCCAGATTTCAAAATTCGGGAATAAATTTACAGCCCTTGAAGAACAAGAACCACCAGACAAGGCGATTGAAGAAGGAGAAATACCTCCATCATCTACCAATCCTCTGGGTGAAGGATCTCAAGATAAAGGAACCATGAATGAGAAATCCTTAGATCAGCAAGATAAGGAGGACCCTCATGTGGAAATGGCATCTGAAGAAGGATCAGAGGAGGATGATACGGAAGAAGAGGACATAGATCAAACGAAGTCGGTTAAGAAGG
>ML777633.1:705661-733568 GCA_009831015.1 Picea engelmannii
GATAGAGATCCATCCCAAAGAGATGGGGAGATGGTCTGAACTCCCTCCTTCTTCTACTTTTGATAAGAACCTTAGTCCCTTCTCCAGAAACTTTTAAGATACCAAAAATCTATCAATTAGTTTCCTGACTTCGTCTCTTCATGTTTGGAAATTTCTCCATGTCGGTGAGAGCTTCACTAGTTCCACATCTAGTAGTTTTACAAATTCGAGAAAAGATATAAAAAAACCTCTTTGTTGATCCTCTTTTGGATGGGGCCCCCAAACCTCTCTCAAGGAAAGAGTGAAATTTAGATCTTCGCCAATGATCGTTAAAGGGCCATTAAAAAGTCCTTTATTTTTCAAATTTTCCCAAAAGGGAATTATATTAGAGTAAGAGCCATGGATATTTATGACAAAGAAGGCGTATTCGGCATCTTTGTTTTTAAGGTTCACAAAAACGACGGAGATTGAGGAAGATGAAGAAAGGGCTTAAAAATCCTAGCTACAACCTATCAACAACCCACCAGATAGACCAACAACGTCTGTTGCACTAAAGACCCAATTTTTTAACCAAGGGCTAATAGCCTTTATGGCTTCTTCTCCTTTGCACATCATCTCTTGTAGTAAAATAAAATTAGGTTTAAGGCTCGGGAGCATCCTTTTAAGGGATATTGTTTTCTGGGGGGACTACCCCTCTTACATTGAAGGAGAGAAGCATGATTTTTTCATAGGGGGGAGGGCTTTCCCCGCTCTAAGGGCCCTTGTGATGGTTTCCTGTGTCCCTTTCCTAATTTCAACTGTGGACAACTCTTTTTCCTTCAATATATTAGACTTTCTTCCTGTGGTGGTCACTTGAGGAGCTTCTAAATCTAGACCTCCTTTGGTTGGAGAGGGATCGTTCAATTTGACTTTTGACCTCAGGGCATAGAATTTGGAGGGGGGAAGGGAGGTAGGAAGCAGTTGAAAGGGGGAGAGGGGGGAGTAGAATGAGGGCAAAAGGAAGTATTAGAGCTCGACGAGGGAAGGGGGACTGAGAAGCATGGGGGGGAGAATTGAAAACTCTGTTGGAGCGGAGGAGGAGGAGGGTTGGGGAGGGGGGACCAACATATCAATGGAGGGAGTGGAGGGAGTAGGGTCTGGCTGAGGGGCCATAGAAACAGGTTGAGGGGAGGTGGAAACAGGGTTCAAAGGTGAAGGGGAGAGTGAGTGGTCAATTCCATCAGAAACGATGAAGCTCTTAGGAAAAAATGTATCGCACAAAAGAGGATAAAGAGATATAGGGTCATATAATGTCATACCTGAGTGAGTGGTTTGTCGAACAAGATCTCCCATTTCTGAGTTGGAATATTTGACAGTCCCTAGGTATAATAAAACTTCCTTGGAGTCTCCTGTCGAGACCACCTCGAATTTTTCTGATCTATTAAAAGTGGATTTTCTCACCCATGTTTTCTTTACAGGAAGGTTTCTTGTAAGAAGGTTCTTGCATTATGCATGCAAATGCCCAATTTCATGGCATGTATGGAATCTAAATGGAACTCTCCAGTAATCAACCCTTTGGTGTCAGGTAATGTTTCCTAGCACAAGGTCTAGGTTTCCAATCAAACCCTCTCTAACATTCACCTCTACCTGTATCCAGGCCTAGGGCCTGTCTTTTTGGAGGCCCAGTTGGGTTCTAAACCTACAAAAGTCCTCAATTTGTCCCCAATTACTTCTGGCCGCCCTCTCTAGTCCATACGGCCAATGGGAGACCTGGTAGTATTGCCCAGACTTTCATCTGGGAAATAGTCTCACACTCTGGATCCAATTCTACTATCTAGGTCTTTAGCACAAGACCCGAAATCCCCCAAGACCATCTTCCACTTAACAATTTTTCACAATATGTTGTTGATTTTCAAAGAAAGGAGTTCCATCCTTTAGCTAGGACGTGGGCTTCCAATGTATACCCTAGAACCGGGGACCAAGTTTTTTCTAACCAGGATTACATAGCCTGATGTCTAGGGTTCTTACCAAAGAATCTTCCTACTAGAATGTTTTTGTGGAAATTAGCTATGTCTGCAACTACCAGGTCTTCCCCTACTATGATTTTCACATGTTCGTGCTTCTCTGGAATGAAATTTTTTGTTTTCTTTGCATGACCTTTCTTCTTTTCCTATGAGTACAGAGGAAGCAAAAATGGTTTGAGTTTTTTGTTTTTGAAAGGGATGGAGGAGAGATCTTGCTCTATCACTTCAGGTCCAGAGGTTTCGGCTCTAGCTCTAGATGCAACAACAAAGAAACCCTTTGAACGATTGTTAATTGGGCCTTCACCTTCCTCATTTAGTCCATCCTTAGCACGCGTAGGAGTAATGTCCCTCCCTTCATGATTTGAAAAGTGTGTAGACTATGGTGTGAGGGGGGTATGTAAGTCCTGGTTCATGAATTTCTTGAAGGATAGGAAGGTTGGGCCATGTGAAGGGCTTGGCTCGTAGTCCACCACCTCTTCCTCTAGGGTTTCCAATTAGATTTTCCTCATGCCAAAGACTTAAATAGATGTGGGATGTGGTAGGAGTATGAGTGTAGTGTCGGTTGGAGGTGACAGGGAAAAGGGACAAGGGAGTAAGGTACGTGGACAGGTTGCCGAGAAAGAGTATATTTGACGGAAAGGGAACCGAAAAGGGGGTGGGGAGAGGACATGTGGTCCTAGCCCTGGGATTAGAGGCTTGCGGTCATATGCACGTGCTCTTCTAGCAAAAAACCGCAGACCCAAAAGTGTTCAGAATTTTCAATACTTATTATATAAGACTTATTACATCAACCTGGTCAATATTACGCGAGACATAGTTCTTCATTCCCATAATATTAAATTAACTTTATAAAATAATTCATTACGAATCTTTGATTTTGGAATGATCATGATCATGTTACTTGTGAAGGTTGCAAGCATATTTGTGGTATGGGTTTTATATTTATTGCAACTTATATAAATAAATTTATATATGAAAAGAAAATTCAAATTTTTACATCAATTTATCATAAAATTGATACAATGATTATCATGAAATTAACTAAAAAAGAATAATTATATGTGCAAAATAATAATTATCTTCATAATTATATTAATAATAATAATAATAATAATAAACAATTATCTTCATTTCCAAATATGAAATCATATTTGGATACCCATTTGAGAGTTGTACACATGGTCATGATTGCAGGTGAAGATGTGTAGTTCTTGGGCCCTTTCTTCTCAAATTTGGGTCATTCTAATGCGACTTTCGACCATCCCCGAATGAAGGCAAGGATAAAGAAGTGAAATTATCGGTTTACAAATATAATAAAAAAAAATAGATACCTATTTGATAGATTCACATGGGTTCCTGAACGCTCGCAACATTGAGGCATTCTTTCCTCCTTTCATTGAAATTTGGATTGTTTTAGGGTTGATTATGGTCAACCCCAAATGAAGGTGATTTTTGAAAAGTGAAATTCTTGATTCCCAAATATGAAATCGTATTTGGATACCCATTTGAGAGTTGTACACGAGTTCCATATTGCATGCGAAGATGTGTAGTTCTTGGGCCCCTTTTTCTCAACTTTGGATCATTCTAGGGCCACTTTTGACCAACCCTAAATAAAGGCAAGGTGGAAGAAGTGAAATTATCGAGTTAAAGATATAAACAATTTTTTGATACCCATTTGAGAGATGCATGTGGGTTCTTGAGCACTCACAATGTTGAGGCATTCTTTGGCCCCTTTCGATCTAATTCGAATAATTTTAAGGTCGATTCTGGTCAACCCCAGATGAAGGTGATTTTTGAAAAGTGAAATTCTTCATTTCCAAATATGAAATCATATTTGAATACCCATTTGAGAGTTTTACAGGTGGTCCCTATTGTGGGAAAGGACGTGTAGTTCTTGGGCCCCTTTTTCTCAACCTCATATCATACTAGGGCCAGTTTGGTCCAACCCCAAATGAAGGCACGGAAGAAGAAGAAAAATTATCGGTTTAAAAATATCAAATAGTTTTTTGATACCCATCTAAGAGGTGCACATGGGTTTATAAGTGTTCGCAACTTTGAGGCATTCTTTGTCCCATTTCGATCAAATTCATATCGTTTTAAGGTCGATTTCGATCAACCCTGAATGAATGTGATTTTTTATTAAAAAATAAAATAAACAACATTAAAATAAATTATATAAAATAAAATAAACATGATAAAAATTATGAAATAAACTTTATAATCCTTATAAACATTATAAGGAACTTTATTAATAATAATTATAAACTTTATAAAATAATTCGTTATGAATCTTTGATTTTGGAATGATCATGATCATGTTACTTGCAAGTTGCAAGCATATTCGTGGTATGGATTTTATATTTATTGCAAATTATATAAATAGATTTATATATGCAAAGAAAATTCAAATTTTTATATCAATTTATAATAAAATAGATATAATGATTATCATGAAATTAGTAACAAAAAAAATATTAATTATATATGAAAAAATAATTATTATCTTAATAATAGTAGTAGTAATAGTAATAATCTTCACTTGCAAATATGACATTATATTTGGATACCCATTTGAGAGTTGTACACATGGTCCCCATTGCAGGTGAAGACGTGTAGTTCTTGGGCCCCTTTTTATAAAATTATTGGTTTACAAATATAAAATATTTTTTTGATACACATTTGAGAGATACACATGGGATCCCAAGTGCTCGTAACGTTGTGTTGATAGGTCTAAATTCACCCAACAATAGTAAGGGGTTCTCCTTTGTAAGAAGTCCCAATTAGACCTCTCACCGTTTGGAATAGGGAACTCATCTGGATTCTGGCCCGACAACCATTGCTGGTTGGTTTTACCGGATCCACCAATGAGGGTGAGTGATGGAGGGTTATGCAAATGGAAGATGTAGATGAAGACTATCTAAATGTAGATATAATCTACCTTTATTCTACCATATCCTAGTTAGGAGCAAATTAACATAAGTGAATGAGATGTGGCATGAAACTAACTCTACCAATAGCTTCACTCAAATAGATGAACTGGAGAAATAAAGTTAGATAACACATTTACATGAATATATAACCAGAATAGTCTAAGTCACTATATCACATACATTAGCAGCTCATTTTCTCAGGACATGTAATATAGGAAAGAATGACAAAACTGGAAGAAGACATATATTACATCAGAATAGTCCATAAAAAAACATGCTCTTACATCCCATGTGAACAACAAACAGTCTGCTTGAAATAGTTGACAACAAAACAACAACACATGCAATTCCTTCTCTCAGTCAAAAGTTGGCCCTAAGGGCTTCTCCGTATTAACAGTTTCAACAATAGTACATGAAAACTCTTAGGACAACTCTCCAATTTTAGTTGACACTATATTCCCGAAGTAGTTCCTAGGTGTACAATGTTTGAAGAGCCAAAAGCCCCTTCTTTGGGTACAATTTTAGTATTTAATGAGGTTAAGTATGACCCTTGGCTTTCCTCCTTCCCCCATGACCTTTCTCCTTCCTATCTTTTGTCTTTATTCTATTTGTAATGATTAAAAGGAGAAGACAATAGTTACATTTCAAATTTGTCCTCTAAGACTATCCATGAAGGTATAGCCGACATTGATACCTGGATAGAAGAGAATCCTAAAGTGCCTCCGGAGCTATATAGACCCTCAAAATCAACAAGAAAAATAGACCTATATGCATCAGATCATTTCCAAAAGGTAGGGAAAAAGGTAGACAAAGAAGTAACCAAGACAATGGCGATATGTTCAAGGACTCATAAAGTTGCACAAGAGATGATAAGGAATGGGCGTCTCCCAAGACTAGATGAACTAGGGAAGAATTTGTTCACATAGGAATTAGTGAATGCAATCCAAGATATCATGAGTCGAAGGAAACAAATAGTAGAAGCGAAAACCTTGTCTCTACAAATATCATTGACCAACATCTATTACAGCCGATAAATCTTCACACTATGATACAAGCTTACATGACAAGGCTAGAGAAGGACATGGGTGAACTTGAAGATAACATCGACATGAATTAAGAAACCTTGGATAAACTATCCTACAGGAGAATTGAGTCATTATATAATCAGTTAGAGGATTGGGCAGCTTATCTCCAAAGCAAAAGTTCATAGGGAAAGGACAAATGATTGTTTTTCTTTCGTCATTTTTCTAACTACCTCAAATTTCGTCCTTTCTGCCACTTGTCATGAGAAAAGGGAATGTGAATAGTTTTGTAACTTTCTCTTCAAGAAGAAGGCGAAAAGGCAACTAGGAGTTACTACTTTTTGTATAAAATAGACTAGAGACTCCTTGGAGGAGGGATTTCTTTTGGTTTTTCAAGCATTTTATAGACCCAAGAATTTTTTCGAGAACTTATACAGTGTTAATGAATATTGAGAAGCCCTCAAGGCTAGAATGTTATAGAAGGAATTCTATGTAGAAACTGATTGAATCTTTGAAGTACTACTTCAAGTGAAGATATTTTTTGTTTCCGTGGACTGTAAGAATGCTTTATTTGTTGTAGACTAATTCTTATACAATCTTAATCATTCTCCAGTTATTGATATTTCCTTGAATATTTTTATGCCTTGAGATTTGTGGGTTATTATAGTATATGTTGTTGTGATCTATACTAATCAAATTATATATGTATGTATGCTATTGTCTCCAATCTTCCTTTTTTTATGCAACTAACTGTATAAAAGTTGTGTAAAGTTTTGGTTGCATTATAACTCATCAATTACTCTAGCGTGCTCCTAGATAGGATAGATTAGCATATATTAGCAATATGTTAGTTTTATTTACATACATAGTCTTCATATACATATTTTCATTGCATCCACCCACTTCATCGATACACTAGACCATGACCGGTATCAAAACCAAAAGACAACAGTAAATGGAAGTCGGGCTAAATTATGAATAGGAATCTTATTACAAACGGCGTATAGTCTAATTGGGGCCTTATAACGGGGAGTAACCCTTGTTGTTGTCGGGTGAAGTTGAACCTGTCAACATATTGATGCATTGCTTGACCCCTTTTGATCAAATTCAGATCGTTTTAGGTCGATTCTGGTCAACCCCGAATGAAGGTGATTTTTGAAAAGAGAAATTATTCATTTCCAAATATGAAGTCATATTTGGATACATATTTGAGAGTTGTAGTTCTTATGCCCCTCATTTTCAACTTCGGTTCATTGCGGGTGAAGACATGTAGTTCTTGCGCCCCTCTTTTTCAACTTCGAGTCATTCTAGGGTCATTTTTGACCAACCATAACGAAGGCAATGTGGAAGAAGTGAAATTATCGATTTACAAATATAAAACAATTTTTTGATACCCATTTGAGAGATGCACGTGGGTTCCTAAGAGCTTACAATGCTAAGGAATTCTTTGTTGGTCCCTTTCGATCAAATTCAAAGCATTTTAGGGTCGATTATGGTCAACCCCAAATGAAGTTGATTTTTGAAAAGTGAAATTCTTCATTTGCAAATATGAAATCGTATTTGGATACCCATTTGATAGTTGTACTCAAGGTCCCAATTTCGGAAAAAGACAGGTTTTTATTGGGCCCTTTTCCTCAACTTCAGGTCATTCTAGAGTCACTTTTGACCAGCCCCGAATGAAGGTAAGGAGAATGAAGTGAACTTGTCGGTTTAAAGATAAAAAATAATTTTTTGATGCCCATTTGAGAGATGCACATGGGTTCGCAAGTGCTCGCAACACTAAGGAATTATTTTCCCCCTTTCAATCAAATTGGGATCGTTTTAAGGTTGATTATGGTCTACCCCAAATGAAGGTGATTTTGGAAAAGTGAAATTCTTCATTCAAAAATATGAAATCCTATTTGGATACCTATTTGAGAGTTGTACATGAGGTCCATATTGTGGGTGAAGACGTGTAGTCCTTGGGCTCCCTTTTCTCAACTTTGGATCATTATAGGGCCACTTTCAACCAACCTCAAATGAAGGCAAGGTGGAAGAAGTGAAATTATCAGTTTAAAAATATAAAATAAAAAATTGACACCTATTTGAGAGATTCACATGGGTTCTTGACCGCTCGCAACATTGTGACATTCTTTGGCCCCTTTCGATCAAATTCAATTCATTTTAGAGTCAATTCTGGTCAACTTCGGATGAAGGTGATTTTTGAAAAGAGAAATTCTCCATTTCCAAATGTGAAATCATATTTAAATACCCATTTGAGAGTTGTACAGGAGGTTCCAATTGTGGGCAAATATGTGTAGTTCTTGGGTCCCTTTTTCTCAACTTTGGATCATACTAGGGTTACTTTCATTCTGCCCCAATCAAAGGCAAAGCAAACGAAGCAAAATTTTTGGTTTACAAATATTCAATGATTTTTTGATACCCATCTGAGAGATGCAAATAGGTTTACGAGCGATCCCAACTTTGAGGCATTATTTGGCCCTTTTGATCAAATTTGGATCATTTTAGGGTCGATTCTGGTCAACCCCGAATGAAGGTGATTTTTGATTAAAAAATAAAATTAAAAACATTAAAATAAAATAAACATTATAAACTTTATGAAATAAACTTTATAATCCTTGTAAACATTATATAAAATTTATTAATACTAATTATAAACATTATTAAATAAACTTTAAAAAATAATTCGTTACGAATCTTAGATTTTGGAATGATCATGATCATGTTATTTGTGCAGGTTACAAGCATATTCGTGGTATGAGTTTTATATTTATTGCAACTTATATAAATAAATTTATGTATGAAAATAAAATTCAAATTTTTATGTCAGTTTATCATAAATTTGATACAATGATGATGATGATGATGATGATGATGATGATAATACCCATTTGAGAGTTATACACGTGGTACCAATTGCAGGTGAAGACGTGTAGTTCTTGGGCCCTTTTTTTCTCAAATTTGTGTCATTCTAGGGCCACTTTCAACCCACCCCAAACAAAGACAAGGAGAAAGAAGTGAAATTATCTGAAATTATTTGTTTATATATATATATATATATATATATATATATATATATATATATATATATATATATATATATATATATATATATATATATATATATATATATATATATATATATATATATATATATATATATATATATATGATACCCATTTGAGAGATGCACATGGGTTCCTAAGCACTCGCAGCGTTGAGGCATTATTTCCTCCTTTCGATCAAATAAGGATCGTTTTAGGGTCGATTCTAGTCAACCCTGAACGAGGGTGATTTTTGAAAAGATAAATTCTTCATTTCCAAATATGAAATAAAATTTGGATACCCATTTGAGAGTTGTACTCAAGGGCCTGATTACGGGAGAAGACGTGTAGTTCTTGGGCCCCCTTTTCTCAAATTTGGGTAATTCTAGAGCCACTTTCGACAAGCCTCAAAAGATTGCAAGGGAGAAGAAGGGAATTAATCAGTTTACAAATATAAAATATTTTTTTGATACACATTTGAGAGATAAACATGGGATCCCAAGTGCTTGCAATGTTGATGCATTGTTTAGCCTCTTTCGATCAAATTCAGATCGTGTAATGGTCGATTTTGGTCAACCCTGAATGAAGATGATTTTTGAAAAGTGAAAATATTCATTCCCAAATATGAAATCGTATATGGACACCCATTTGAGAATTGTACATGTGGTCCAGATTGCGGGCAAAGACATGTAGTTCTTGGGCCCCTTTTTCTCAACTTCGGATCATTCTAGGGCCACTTTCAACCAACCCTGAATGAAGGCAAGGTAGAAGAAATGAAAGTATCGCTTTAAAAAACATGATATGCAATTGAGAGATGCACATGGGTTCTCGTGCGCTCACAACTTTGAGACATTCTTTGGCCCCTTTCAATCAAATTCAAATCATTTTAGGGACGATTATGGTCAACCCCGGATCAAGGCGATTTTTGAAAAGTGAAATTCTTTATTTCCAAATATGAAATCGTATTTGGATACCCATTTGAGAGTTTTACACAAGGTCCCTATTGCAGAAAAAGACATGTAGTTATTGGGCCCCTTTTTCTCAACTTCGGATCATACTAGGATCATTTTTGTCCAACCCCGAACGAAGGCAAGGTGGTAGAAGTGAAATTATCAATTTACAAATAATAAATATTTTTTTGATACCCATCTGAGAGATGCACGTGAGTTTCCGAGCGCTTGCAACTTTGAGGCTTTCTTTGGCCCCTTTCGATCAAATTTGGATCATTTTAGGGACGATTCTGGTCAACCCCAAATGAAGGTGATTTTTTATTAAAACATGAAAATTTTAAACTTTATGAAATAAACTTGATAATCCTTATAAACATTATATAAACTTTATTGAATAAAATTTATTAAGAATAATTAGAAAAATTATTAAATAAACTTTATAAAATAATTTGTTACGAATCTTTGATTTTGGAATGATCATGATCATGTTACTTGTGCAGGTTGCAAGCAAATTTGTGGTATGGGTTTTATATTTATTGCAACTTATATAAATAAATTTATATATGAAAAGAAAATTCAAATTTTTAAATCAATTTATCATAAAATTGATACAATGATTTTCAAATATGAAATCATATTTGGATACTCATTTGAGATTTGTACACGTGGTCTCAATTTTAGGTGAAGACGTGTAGTTCTTGGGTCCCTTTTTCTCAAATTCGTCTCATTCTAGGGCCACTTTCGACCAATCACGAACAAAGGCATGTCGAAAGAAGTGAAATTATCGGTTTACAAATATAACAAAAAAAAATGATACCCATTTGAGAGATGCACATGGGTTCCTAAGAACTCACAACATTGAGGAATTTTTTCCTCCTTTTGATCAAATTCAGATCGATTTAGGCTCGATTATGTTCAACCTCGAATGAAGGTGATTTTTTAAAAGTGAAATTATTAATTCCCAAATATGAAATTGTATTTGGATACCCATTTGATAGTTGTACTCTAGGTCCAGTTTGCAAGTGAAGATGTGTAGTTTGTGGGCCCCTTTTTCTCAACTTCGGATCATTCTAGGACCACTTTTGACCAGCCCCAAATGAGGGCAAGGTGGAAGAAGTGAAATTATTAGTTTACAAATATATTAAAAAACAATTGACGCCCATTTGAGAGATGCATGTGGGTTCCTGAGTGCTAGCAACGTTCAGGCATTCTTTGGCCCCTTTTGATCAAATTTGAATCATCCTAGGGTCGATTCTGGTCAACCCCAAATGAAGGTGATTTTTGAAAAGAGAAATTCTTCATTCCAAATATGAAATCGTATTTGGATACCCATTTGAAAGTTGTACACAAGGTCCCGATTGTAGGTAAATACGTTTAGTTCTTGGGCCCCTTTTTCTCAACATCTAATCATACTAGGGCATTTTTCATCCAGCCTCGGACAAAGGCAAGGTGGAAGAAGTGAAATTATCGATATACAAATATTAAAAAAAATTGATACCCATCTCAAAGATGCACGTGAGTTTCCGAGCACGTGCAACTTTGAGACATTCTTTGGCCCCTTCGATCAAATTCAGATCATTTTAGGGTTGATTCTGATCAACCTCGAATGAAGGTGATTTTTTATTAAAAAATAAAACAAACATTATAAAATTTATATTTATGAAATAAAATTTATAATCCTTAGAAGCATTATATAAACATTATTAATAATAATTATACGCATTATTAAATAAACTTCATAAAATAATTTATTACGAATCTTTGATTTTGGAATGATCATGATCATGTTACTTGTGCAGGTTGCAAGCATATTCGTGGTATGGGTTATATATTTATTGCAACTTATATAAATGAATTTCTATATGAAAATAATGTTCAAATTTTACATCAATTTATCATAAAATTGATACAATGATTATCATGAAATTAGCAGCTAAAAAAGAATAATATTATATGCAAAATAGTAATTATTAACTTCATAATTATCTTAATAATAATAATAAAGAATAATTATCTTCATTTCCAAATATGAAAACATATTTGGATACTCATTTGAGAGTTGTATACGTGGTCTCGATTTCAGGTGAAGACATGTAGTTCTTGGGCCTCTTTTCCTCAAATTCATATCATTTTAATGTGACTTTCGACCAGCCTCGAACGAAGGCAAGGAAAAAGAAATGAAATTATCGGTTTACAAATATATATAAAAAATTGATACCCATTTGAGAGATGCACATGGGTTCCTGAGCACTCGCAAAATTGAGGCATTATTTCCTCCTTTCGATGAAATTTGGATCGTTTTAGGGTCAATTCTGGTCAACCTCAAATGAAGGTAATTTTTGAAAAGTAAAATTCTTCATTCCAAAATATGAAATGGTATTTGGATACCCATTTGAGAGTTGTACACGTGGTCCATATTGTGGGAGAAGATGTGTAGTTATTAGATCCATTTTTCTAAACTTTGGATCATTCAAGAGCCACTTTTGAACAGCCTCGAACAAAGGCAAGTTGGAAGAAGTGAAATTATTGGTTTAAAGATATAAAACAATTGTTTGATACACATTTGAGAGATTCATGTGGTTTCTCGAGCACTTACAACGTTCAGGCATTCTTTGGCCCCCTTCGATCTAATTCAAATCATTTTAGGGTGGATTATGGTCAACCCCGGATGAAGGTGATTTTTGAAAAGTAAAATTCTTCATTTCCAAATATGAAATCATATTTGAATACCCATTTGAGAGTTGTACAGCTGGTCCCGATTGTCGGTGAAGACATGTAGTTCTTGGGGCCCTTTTTCTCAACTTTGAATCATACTAGGGCCACTTTCGTCCAACCCCAAAGAAGGCAAGGCAGAAGAAGTGAAATTATCAGTTTACAAATATTAAATAATTTTTTGATACCCATATGAGATATGCACATGGGTTTCCGAGCACTTAAAACTTTGAGGCATAATTTGGCCCATTTCAATCAAATTCATATCATTTTAGGGTCAATTATAGTCAACCCCGAATGAAACTGATTTTTTATTAAAATATTAAAAAAAACATTATAATAAACTTTATAAAATAAAACAAACATTATCAACTTTATAATCCTTATAAACGTTATAATAAACTTTGTTAATAATAATTATAAACATTATTAAATAAACTTTATAAAATAATTCGTTATGGATCCTTGATTTTGGAATGATCATGATCATGATCATGTTACTTGTGCAGGTTGCAAGCATATTCGTGGTATGGGTTTTATATTTATTGAAAATTATATAAATAAATGTATATATGAAAATAAAATTCAAATTTTTATATCAATTTATGATCAAATAAATACATTGGTTATCATGAAATTAGCAACAAAAAAAGAATAATTATATATGAAAAAATAATAATTATCTTCATAATTATATTAATCATAAAGAATAATTATTTTCATTTCCAAATATGAAATCATATTTGGATACCTATTTCAGAGTTCTACAAATGGTCTCGATTGCAAGTGAAGATGTGTAGTTCTTGGGCCCCTTTTTATCAAATTACGGTTTACAAATATAAAATAATTTTTTGATACACATTTGAGAGATGCACATGGGATCCCAAGTGCTCACAACATTGATGCATTGCTTGCCCCCTTTCAATCAAATTAGGATCATTTTAGGTCAATTCTGATCAACCCCGAATGAAGGTGATTTTTGAAAAGCAAAGGATATTGGCCTGGTTGATGTCATATGATATCCTTCTCTTAATTTAGGGTATGACTGAGAGGTTATTAGTTCATTTTTTCATTTTCATTCCTTTACATTGAAAATACAAAAAAAAAAAGGGATTTTGCATTTTCATTTTCCTATATTTTTTTTGTAAATAAAAAAGTGATATTTTCTCAAAAAACAATTGTCACTGTACATATCAGTTCAGGATCGTAGGCTTGCTACATGTTTCTCCAAACTAGTGGAAACCGAAACAGGTGGCACCCTTTTGTTCTTGTAGCAAAAAGTAGAAGCCACCACTTTCTCCCCCAAACAGATGGAAACCAGTGCAAGTGGCAGTAGAGTGTTGTGAGAGAGATATCTAGACATGCAACAAAAGACTGAACATACAATCTGGACAGAGCATCTGACAGGAAAGCTAAGCAGTAGTACAAAAAAATCCCTTTGTTTTGCAGAGGGAGTGTTGAGATCTTATAAACCTTACACATTAGAGGAACTATTAGAACAATGGAACTTGCCATCTGGAGTGCCATCGTGAGGAGTGAAGACATAAGGTTGCACATAGGTTGGGAATCTATGCTTAATTGACATGCTCGAGAAGGCATTGAACATCATGTCAATTATGCTTCTAGGGAGAGTGTGCCTGTGGAGTTGCTCCATCATGTCCCTCCTCATATCGAAGATGAGATCCAGGTGTTTTGGCACCAATAAGCAGGGTGAAATCAAATATCAGCCCATGTCTGAAGTAGGCGATGGAGGCTCAGTCGGTCTATCCACCCAAGGTATTTCTTCTTGGACTATACAAGTATCCCCCTCCAAGGTTGTCGTTGTATCAATTGCAGGAAGACTGGTGTTGGGTTGATCATGTAGATGATGGATTCTAGCGGAACCTTAATTGGTTCCTTCGGAATTTCCTCCTCCACATATGCCATTGGAGGTGTCTTTGGCTCCTTATTCCTTTGAATCAGATATGTCGAGGAAGAATGCACTAGTTCACAAAGGTGTCTCTGCCTTGATGCATAACAATATCAGGAGAGACCCCTCTTGGGTTTCCCTTTCTCAAGAGGCATGGCAGAGAAGGAAGGCTAGACAAAACTAAAGAGAAGAGTGCACAAAGTTGGACAACTGAGCAAAGCAGAGCACAAATGTGACAATGGAATGGAATGAAACAATCCATAACCAACCTAGTAGAAGTGAAGAAGTGCCTGAGAAGTTGAAGTGACCTCACAACCTCCTCCCATACCTATCGTCACCCCTCCACCATGGTGCATTGAGAGCGTCATTAAACCTGTGTGAGGGAGTTGTCCAACCTTCCCCAGAGTGCGTTTAAGTCCATCCTCCATCCAAGAAATGAAGAGAAGAGTGGCGACATGCCTTATTAATAACTTGGGCCACATGTGGATTGTGTGGCACC
Organism: Picea engelmannii; assembly: GCA_009831015.1. Lineage (NCBI taxonomy): Eukaryota > Viridiplantae > Streptophyta > Pinopsida > Pinales > Pinaceae > Picea > Picea engelmannii. Next base: position 720,710 of record ML777633.1, read on the forward strand.
ATATGGGATATGCGGCACCCCATCCGGGATACGTGGCACCCCATCCGGCCTACATGGCACCCCATTCGGGGTGGGGGGGGGGGGGGNTCCATACATTTGATCAACAACTGGGGGGTTGGGGAGATTCAAGCATCCAATTGAATCATCTCCTCCTTTGCGTCTATGCCCTCCTTTGAGTCTAAGCAATATTCTATCTTATTTGCTTCTCTTTCACATGTGAGGGGATTAAGGTGAGGTTAGGTTCAAGGAGGGAACGAAAGTCCTCCAATAGTCCCAGGAGTCTCCAGCTTGGGGAAACTTTTGAAGGGTGTGATCCATGGATGATTTTTGAGACAAGATGGATTGTTACCTGAGAGTCCCCTTCCACTATGAGTTGATGGATGTTGTGATTGATTTCCAATTTAATTCCCTTAAGGCGACTCCAAAGTTATGTTACATTGCTTGTATTGAGTCCCGAGTAACCTGTTGTGATGTGTAGAATTCTCCCCACACTATCTCATAGAACTGCTCCAAAACCAGCTGGCGCAAGATTTCCCTTCGAGGAGCCATCTAAATTTAATTTGAAAAAGCCTAGAGGGGGAGGGGACCAGGAGAGAGGTATGCAGGAAATATTGGTTGGATGATAGGGAGTCTAGTGGGGACGACCAGGGAGGTTTAGTTTCCAGGACAAGAATATGTGACTTTCAAGCAGATTGCAATTGATATCATCTTGTGTACAAGGATCATCTTTGATTGTTTCCTAAACGAGGGTGAGGATATTTTCTCAAGTAGAGTGGGGAGGGGAGGAAGTAGAGTGAAATTTTTTTTTTTTCTCTCTTTCCATATTTTCCATACTATAAATATTGGTAGCAGTTTCTAGATGTGATCTAAGATTGGGTTTTGGTAAGAAACGAAGTCCCAATTTTCAATAAGTTTGAGAATGATAGCTTTGATCCTGTTAGAATGACGCATTATCTTCACTCCCATGTCCCATATGACTTCACTATGAGAACATGGATTTAATATGTGCTCCATTGTTTCCTCCTATTGTTGGTAGAGGAGGCATATCAAAGGTCCCACAAAACCTTGTTTTCGAAGGTTATCCCAAGTGAGAATGTGGTTTTGGAAAATTAGCCAGAGAAAAAGGGAGACTTTCGGCCAGAATTTGGGGTTCCAAAGTCTACCCCATATATGCTCCTTAGGTTGCATGTGGTAACTTTCCTGGAGACGGTATGCTTATTTGAACGAGAAGTTACATGTTGGCAAGTGTCCCCATCTGAGCATGTCTAGATCATCACTAAAGTGGATCTTTCACTGTAGTGCACAATCCCTCTAGGGTTTTGTGTTGATTTATGCCTGTATACTTAGTTCATGGGGTGGGGTCCTCCATACACGCCATGGGTGTTGCGGTAAGTTTTTCTTCCAAATATCCTTTAAATGTAGTGTGTCCCTTGATTTCATTTGTTGGTGAATGTGGATTATCTCTTCTATTGAGTGAAGTGGTGGTAATTGCTTCCAGGATTCTTGCCAGAATAAGGACTTCTCTCCATTTCACATCTCCCAAAAAGCATGTTTTTCTATAAGAGGTCGATTGCACCAAGTTGTGTTCCATATGTTAGATCCTTGAATCATATCATTGAGTCTGATGAGGAGGTCCTTGCTAGTGGTAGGTACATATTTTATTTTCCAAATTTTTTCCCATAGCTCAAGTGGGGTGTTTGAGCCAGCGCCACCAATTGTTTTCCCCCATTATGCGATTGATCTTTCCAAGGTCCCTAAGACCCAATCCACCAATTTATTTAGGGCAGTATATTTTATCCCAACCTACTAGAGCCTACTTCTTGTCTAGATGGTGTCCATTCCAGAGAAAATTTTGTTGGAGGTTTCTAATGGATCTGATGAATGACTGAGGTGCTACCAAGGTTGTAAAGAGGTACGACAATAGGTCTTGAAGAACTGACCTTAAAAGGACTAGTCAAGTTGCGAAGTTGAGAGAGAGAAAGGTCCAGTTGTTTAAACAGTTAGAGATGGATAGCAGGATGCTATCCCAAGAGATGTTGTGAGTGGTTTCCCCCATGAGGGGGATACCGATATAATTGGATGGAAGGGATCTCTTGGGGATCCCCAAAAATCTAGAGATGTGTGTTTGGATTTCCATCGGGGTATTGAAGAAGTAAAGTTGTGACTTTTCTAGGTTTAGGGAGGTTCCTGAAGCTTCTGCAAAGTCTATGAGAATGTTCTTAATCTTTTTATCCTCCTAGGCAGTGGGGGTATTCATCAACAAAGTATCATCAACAAATTGACTATGAGAGGGAGTCGACTGGAGATTGTGGAGAGGTAGGCCTTTGAGGGAGCCATCCTCAACTGAGACATTAATGTACCAACCAAGGCCTTAAGCCATTACGAAAAAAGGAAAGGGGAAAGGGGGTCCCCCTGAAGAATTCCTCTAGTGGGGGAAAAGGGTTGGGAGGGCACTCCGATAACTAGAATGGAGAAGAAGGCTGAAGAAGTGTGATGCATGGTCCACACTATCCAAGTGGTGTCAAAACCAAAGGGTTCGATGAGGGAGTGCATATATTGCCAGCTTATTCTATCAAAGGCTCTAGAGAGGTCAAGTTTGATGAGCATACCTATGGTACGAGTTGACCTGAGCGAGTGTATAACCTCATGTATCAAGATGACACTATCCATGATTTGGCATCCCTCCACATAGCCTGATTTCTCCTTGGATATGATGAAGGGAAAGACCAGTTTGAGCTGTAAAAATATTACCTTCATGAGAATTTTATAGATCACATTGCAGAGGGATATGGGTTGAAACTACTTTGGATGGGTTACCCACTATTCCTTTGGGATTAAAGTGAGGAAAGTGGCATTGAAAGATGAGAGGAATTGTGTAGATGTTTTGGATTCCTCTACTACTTGCCATACTTCTTCCTTGATCAACGACCAACAATAGTGAAAAAAGTATATTGTGAAGCCATATGACCCTGGGAATTTACCTAGTGGCATCTCTTTAACTACTTGATCAACTTCCTCTTGTCTGATTGGCCTCATCATTGTTTCATTTTTTTCCTTTGTCATCAAGGAGGGCATATGTCGGGTAATATTGTGTATGGTCGGAATTATATCCCTTGGAGGTTCCATGAGGAGGCCTTTGTAGTAGTTCATCATCTCATATTCTATGCTTATGTGATCCAGAATGAGGTCACCCTGGTTGTCTTCTAGTTGGGTAATTTGTTTGATATATCACTTGTGCACCATGGAGTGGTGGAAGAACTTGGTGTTATTTTCACCCTCCTTAAGCCATTGTACTCTGGATTTATGTCTCCAAATTATCTCCTCTTTCTTATGGTGCTCCTTTGGATCTTCCTATAACTTTTATTCCTCCTTTTCCGACTCTCTCCTCCTTCCCTGCAAAACAAATTCCTGCTGCAGGTTCTCTAGGAGTTGCTCGATCTTCTATTTTTTCTGGAAGATATTACCAAACATGTTTTTATTCCATTTATTTAGATTCCATTTGAATTTTTTTAATCTTTGCTGGAATTTATACATGCACGTGTCATGGTTTATTTTTTCCTGCCTCCACCATGTTGTGGAGAGTTATTGAAAATCCGGGTGGGTGAGCCAGAACTTTTCGAATATGAAGGGATTGAACTTGGGTGTAGCTCCTATGTCTAACCAGAGAGAGACTGGACAATGATCTAAAACATATTTTGGGTGGATGTTCTTTTCATTTTCCTATATTGAAAATACAAAAAATTGCATTTAATTTGAAGCATTTGCACTTTTGTCTAGATTGCATTAGTCTTGGCATTTTAGGAAAGATTGAATTGTCATTGAAATTGAAAGAGATTGCATCTTGTGCACAACATTTAGAAGCATACCATTTATTTTGAAAAACAAGACTAATACTTAGTAGTGTTTTACATGCGCTTCTTTCATATGTTGAGTCATAACACCATTAGTTTCACGACCATACCTCTTGAGTAAACAAAAGCCACTAAAATTAGCGCTCAATAATTAAAGTTGATTAGAAATATTTTATCTTTTAGGGTACACCATTTGTTTTAGGATTTAGGGCCTTCGAATAGGATTTTGTGAGTAAACTTCTTCAAGTCTACAAAAATAAACATAGGTGTCTATCCATGGAGTGATGAAATCCATTGTATAATTGGTGTTCTCAGGAGACTCCACTGAAATTGGAGTTAAGCACGAGGTTGCACGAAGTTGTTTGCAGAGATAGTCCTCTAATACCTTCCTAGTGTCAAAGATATTTATGGGGTTCTATTCGTATTTGGGGGTTCTTGGGGTACTTTGGTGTTTATTGAGCTTCGGGCTTAGCTACCCTACCGATATGGTGGACCTAACCTATGATTCTTCACCCGAGCATTGGTTATACCATGGTGACCTTAGTTTCCTATCCTAGGTATCCACACAGGTTACTTGCAGGGGTTATTCTACAGGTACCCTGAGTCAAATAGGGATCAAACAACAAACATACTTTACAAAATATATTCTCTTCATAGGGGTCTGGTTGATTTCATTGTGAATCCCATGAGGGTCCTTATGACTGATCATGTTACCTCCTCTCTATTGTTCAGGAATTCCAATGCCCTTCTGGGAGAGGCATACCTTCTTTAGATCGGGAGGTCCCTTTTTAGCCACCCTCTATTGTTTGTGTGAATTAGATTCTATTTTTATTTAGGAGCATTCTCTTTGTATATTAGTCTTCCTTAGGATTTTTCATTGCGTCATTAGTTTTGAGTCATCGTGGAGTGAGACCAGCCTCCCCACTGGTCTCATAGTCTCTTGAAGTATGTGATATGGTCCTTATGTTGTGAACAATCCTTCAAACCAATTGTCAAACTCTGTCTATCATGCTATTTGAAAACAACCAACCTATGTGAGTCATGCTGGGAGAAAAATTCCAGTCACTACGAGTCATACTAGCAGTAAGTCGCCAACCTCTGCTAGTCGAGCTAGAGGTGTGTCGTCAGCCTCTACTATTCATTTTGGGGGTAAGAAACTAGAATCTATGAGTCATGTTGGGAGAAAAAGTCCAGTCACTATGATTCATACTGGCACTAAGTCATCAACCTATGTTATTCATGTTGGAGACATGTCACCATCCTCTACTAGTCATGATAGGGGAAAGCAACCAACCTCTCTTAGTCATGTTGGGAGAAAAAGTCCAGTTATTTCTAGTCATATTGGCATCAAGTCACCAACCTCTCCAAGTAATGTTGGAGTCCAATCACCAACCTTTGTGAGTCATGTTGGAGACCTATCAACAACCTCTGCAAGTCACATTGAATACAACCCACCAGCTACTATAAGTCATGCTAGGGCATCAATATTTTTTCTTCCATGTCGATTCATTTTGACAAGTAATGATCTGGAAACTGACATATAGGTTAGATTTTCCCCTTCATTCATTTTTTCATTATTCATTTCTTCATTGTTTTGACCTTAGTATTGACCCCAATAAGTTGCAACACATAACATCCTTTGTTGTTTAGAAGTGTTGCAATTCACATGGTAGAGCCTACCATTCATGGGTGCACTAGTTAGAAACTTGTTTGTAGTTTTGTGCCCATGTTGAATTACTTTCATAGGCTTGGGAGGCATGTTTAATCCCTCTATGACATTATGTTCAAGCCTCATGTCTTCTACTCAATATTTTTCTTGCTACTACCTATGAGACTCCCTCTATTACATCCTGGAGTCCTAGTTAATCTCTTTTCAGACTCCTTAAAAATGAAAATATTGTTGAGTGCACTCATTTTCTTTCACACTCGTTAAACAGATTTGAAAGGACATCTATTCGATGTAGTTTTACCCCTTTTCCAGATTGAATGGACTAACTACAAAAAAGGAATACTCTAGTCAACATTGACTAGAATAGTTCTCCTTGGTATTGTTTTACACTTTTTCGAGCTCAGGAGACTAAATTTATGAAAAATAACACTATTGGAATCCTACTTCCTAAAATTGAGTTGTAATTGATTTTCATATTAATTTATTTTACTTATAAGTCTAATGTCAGCTTCAACATGATGTTGATGAACCAATTACTTATATGTTCCTGACAAGTTCCTAGCCTTGCAATCATTGCCTTTGTGACTCAACACCTTATTCTTGGAGGAAACATCCCTCATGTGTTCTTATCCTACACATTCTTTCCTTGAGTTGAGCATGGGTTTGTTCCTTGTGCTCTGGAACTATTTTTCTTTCCCACGACACTCGTTTCATCCAATGTACTATAACACTCTTTTGTTCTTTTTCAGGCTTAATAATATGAAAAATACAAAAAAAAGAAGGGAGGGAAAAGAGTATTATCTTTTATGAGTAACAGTTAGTCTCCTTTTGAAAAAAGCACAATTTTTTTAGTCCATTCATCAAAGGTTTGGGTTTAGTATGGACTTAGGACGTTAAACTCGTTACTGATATTTTACTCCTTCGACTAGTTATTCTTCCAGTTCATGCCTCATGCGTCACAAACTTTTGTCAATGTTCAGTCTTGAGTCTATGTTGCTTGAGTTATACGTCTGTCTCATTCTCTTATTCAAAGGAAGTCTAAACCTGTGTCGGCCATTCCTTAGAATTCTTGACTTTTCATATCGGCCATCCCTTTACAAGTGAATCTCATAATCACATGAATTTGTTGTCCTATATTACACCGGGCCTACTTTTATCATTGGTAGGTGACCTTGAACCCAACAAATGACATCTCTTCATTGGTCGTTGATTGGGTGGTTTCCCTTTTTTTTACGACAAGAAATCTATTCACACATTGGGATTCATGCAATGTCTCGGATTCCATTAGACCCTATTGGTAGTTTCCTCGCCTCTGTCGACAATTTTCAATATTAGTTTCTATTCAGAGGGTCTCTTTCATGTACTACTTGCATCTGGTACACGTGAGAGATGCACATGGTCATTGGTTCATGCATATCTAGTTTTTCCAAGTTCTTCCTAATCATCAAGTGTTACCTTGTACCTCACGGTGAATGATGGAGGATACCTTAATTCCCTCCATTCAGTGGATATCATTCCATCGACTTCATCTCATCTATTCTTGAATCAAAATATAAAGTCATAAGAGTACCTAGAGGCTTCCAGTCATCAGTGGCAGGTTCTCTCGTCATTGATATTTGAAAATACATTAATGTCTCCTGCTCAATGGATTATTCAAGTGTTCGGCCTCAACACCTTTATTCACACTTGTTGAATGTACTCGGGTCCTTGAATCCTACTTTCATCATCATTGGGTTGTCTCACATTTGTTAATGGTATACCTTAATGATTGGTAATCAAACTAATTCTCATTATGTTCGACTTAAACTACTTTATTCACACGATGCATACTTGCACCATCGACAGTTAGTGTAGAAGACCTCATAATCACAGTAGAAACACCTCATACATGTTGTTGTCTTGCATCGCACCAATCCTATATAACTTCAGTTATCATGGAAGATCATATTGTACTTCATTATATACTGATATCTTCAATTGATTTTGAGACTAGACTCAACTATGTTTTGTTTGTCTACTTTGTATTTCCTATTGCATATGTCTACTTTGTATTTCCTATTCATGGCCATGAATAGTTATATTCTATATAAGCACATGGATCTCCAATGTACTTCAAATCGGTACCCATATGTACAAAGTAAATATGTATTGTAATATTATGCGGGTGACTAGTTCCTCTAGCTGGGTCCTCACTACTCCACTTCTAGGAATTGTAATGTATTTCTCCCATCGTGATTGCTCCTATGACCTCACACATTAGGGCTCATATGTTATATCAATTTTTTTTCACCCTATGCATCATGCTTTGGTGTCCTACCCTTTCCCTTTGCAGACTCAGTTTCCCCATTTTGCTCAGTCAAAATTCAAAAATTCAAAATTGTGTACATATACATGGGCTACAGTTATACAACTTGCCTATACGCAAGTTTCTACATTACAGCCCACACACATCAGGTTTTGTGCTCAAAATTAAAAATATTTCTGATTTTCCATGCCAATTCATGGGATCCATGATCCTTGGCCGATCATATGCTAGAAAGGCTCTAATTCAACCCTTTAATTCCCTTTGGAGGCTATAAATTGAGCCATATACAAGCCTTGGAGGAGAAAAAGTTGAGAGAAAGTAAACTATGGAGAAATTTTGCCTCATATTACATCCTTGAGTCTACATCCCTTAGTCCTTTAAGTCTGAACTCTCATTATGTTCAACCCCCAAGCTCTCTCTATGTTGTGAAAGAGGAAACCAAGTACTCCTAGAACTTGTGAAGTTTCTTTGTAGAGGATTGAAGTGGTCAAGGACCAGGTGGAGGGACTTAGTTTCTTGTTTTCAATGAGCTTTTGATACAAGAGGTTGTCACCTATGTACTCCTCTTGATTATATTAATATAAATACTCTTTTCTCGTCCAATTATAGTTGCAAATGTTTATATTATTTTCAATGGGTAAATTTGCTATATAGGTTAATGGATTATGCTAGTCTATATGTTAACATTTCATACATTTCATACATTTCCCGTATGCTTGTGTATCTTGGATGTTGAGGACAAGTTGTAGGTATCATGCATTAGATTATGAGCTCAACGGTGGCCTCCAATGAATGTCTGGAAGAGGTAGGCTTCTAGCCTTTGTTTTTTTTCCATTTCCATATATCTAGCATACTTGAGATTTGAGTTGATTTCTTGGTGTCATTATGTTTGTTGTGGTCCTACCCCAAACCATAGAGATTTATTCCTCGTAACACCTAAAGAACAACTTTATATTAACCAAAAATAGAAGGAAACAATAATTTAACCCACAAATATATATTAGAAATATGATCATCATATGATCATAGTTCTATAAATAGACAACATCCCAACAAGAAGGAAAGAATAAAATTCAACCCATGTTTTATGACCCTTACAAGATGAGAGAAAAAGTGAATGACGTGTCCCATATATTGAATAAGATTAAAAAAGGAATATTTCATGATGTCTTGTGTCTCTCTTATTAAAAAATTAAACTAAGCAATGAGGTGGTCACTAAAACAAAGATCCCTCTCACCAATGTAGACAGAAAGATATTAATGATATTGAAGGGAATCCTTGGATGAATGCGAAAAACATCCACAAAGCACATCTCACAAAATGTAACATCAAATGAAGGGGTCTCCCAAATGAATAAACCATTTGGGAGAAAAAAGCATTTTTGAAGCATTATCCAAATTTGACTAAAAAACCCTCTTTTCATGCATTAGATATAATAATGTTTGTGGTATGATTGATTGGCATAAATCTTTCTGATAAATTATCCTAATATTTCCTTTCACAACTACACCTTGAAAATGCTTGGATAGGAAAATAATCACAGAGGAGAACAGAGGACCTGAAAACAACGATGGTTTCTAAAGATACTGTTTCACTGAAGCACAAATGATCTTCATGATCCGATGATTTGATGATGATAGATCAATCTGTATGGATCATCTATATATAGGGATATGGACCAAAACAAAAAAAACCATGGGATCGCATCGGTTGTAGCTGCCCATAAAATGTGGATCTGGAATCCAAACTAGACATGGTCAACACATTAGTTTAGTCGACAATCGGATCCCAAGAATGGCCAACTCCCTTGATCCGACAAGGTGAAGTTTACCAAGGAACCCAATGTTCCAACAAAAAATCACTATGAAAGAAAAATGAAATTAATATCATATTTGGCCAATGTGATACTTTATCCACATCCTACATCTGGTTAAAATTACCTTTGTTTACACCATGTATAACTACAATATAATTGCAAAGTATTAATAAATTTTACTTAAATGAAATAAGATCCAAAAACTAACTTAAAACTTTCAATATTTAAAATTAAAATAAATAACAAAAACACCCAAATTAATAGAAAATATACAGCCATCAATAATACATAAAAATTGATGTAACACAAAACCAATTTTTATATATCCAATGATACCACATAAAACCTAATTCCACACCAAAAAAAAATTAAAACCTACAACTATGTAACTCTAAACATTAAAGCTCCAATAATAGAGCTCCAATAATACCACATAAAACCTAATTCCACCCCAAAAAAACCTATAACTATGTAACTCTAAAAATTAAAGCATAAACATTTTACATTCTTTATATCGTAAAAAGTATGTAAAGTGACACATAACCATCTTGGTAACATGGCACATATTATATACATATATATGAAAGTGGAGAATAGGAGGATAAAAGCTTCTTCATTTGCCTCTACTTTACTTCTCTTGGAAAAGGGAATCCTGCTTCCAACATAGAAAATTAAAAGATACCACACAAAATACTTGTTAATCAACAAAACCTCAATTTAAAATGAATAAACAATTTTTTAATATTTTTTATTTTATTTTGTTTATTTTTATGATGGAATATATATATTTAAAGAAGTTTATTTGGTATTTTTTATTTATTTTGAAAATGGTGTTTAAGGTAAACATGATCCATTGCAATTTTGGTAATCTAATTCGATGGGACATCTAGTGACTAATCTAAATATTTACCATAACCTCTTTATAATCCAAAAACACTTAACCATTCAAACTAACCCACCAAACTAACAATCTTTTAATATTTATAAAAAAAATTAATATAATATATTTTTAAATCATATTAAAAAACAAACAAAATACCATACCATAAAATTACTTCAATATTTCAATCTAAAATCCAATTAAATTCATCATCAATATTTCCTAAAAATGCTATGTTTGATGGGTATCAATACTTCCATGGAAATCCAACGAAAATCGTTATCGATGTTTTCAATAAAATATTACATCAGAGGGACATAAGAAAGAATTACAACAAAGAAATTATCACGTTATAAAAATTAGAGAATAAAAAAATTATTTTTAATTTTTTATCACTATTTAAAAAGCCTCCACCTTTAAAGAAATTCATAACTCGTCTATTCCCTCCCTTCGTAAAAACTAAAATAAATCATGAACATTCATCTAAAGAAATTTTATCATTTAATACATAATTATTGGTTAATCATAGATCACTCTAAAAGTCATGTTTCTTTATCATTTAATACATAATTATTGGTTAACAATAAATTACTCTAAAAGTCATGTTTCTTTATCATTTAATACATAATTATTACATAATTATTGGTTAACAATAAATCACTCTAAGAACAATTTGCTTTCATAAGTCATGTCAACACAGGGAATAATTATTTGGCTTTCAAAAAAAATGAGACATAAATATACAATTGTAAGAGAAGAGGATGTGTTGGAGGCACATCTCAAGGAAGGTATAAAAGTACAAAATGAATAGAAAATATCACAATTCATTGTTGAGGATTTATGGGAAGTTTAAAAAATATATATATGATTAAAAACATGTTAAAAAATAATTGAAATAATATAATTAGAAAAATAGATTAAAAAATGAAATGAACCCTTGGATGGGGTGCTTTCAGGCTCAGCACGTGGACAGATTATGGGGAGGTCATCTGGTCAGACGACCAGCCACTTGGCACCTGAACAAACATGCCCCCCATATCCATCATCTCATGGATTTAAATCACTCGTCGTCACTCTCCAAACCTCACTCGTGACCAGCCTGCCGCACGTTTTGGAAGCTCTGCTGCATGGGAATTTTCATGGTGCCGTGTAGGATGCCTCCACAGTCACATATGAACCTCAACATTGGCGCTCCTAAAGCCAAGCCTAGGTGCGCTGAACTTCATTCGCTCCTTCTAAGGTTTCCATGACCAACTCTCCCTGGTTCTCATTTTCTTCCACCCCTCCTAGTGCGACCTCCACTCGGATACATAGACTCCTGGTTCATGCCTCTCCTCTAAAATTCTATTGGTCCTCTGTGTTTTCCATCCCAGGTAGACTCTTGCTACCGCCATGCCCCGCCTTAGAGGCAAGTCCAAAAGAGGCGTCGCCTGGTATGCGGCTAGGGGAAGGGAACCGCCCAACTTGACCCTCCTCCTGAAACTGAAGGTATCCCTTTCTTGGCTCTTGTCGAAGCTCCTACCTCTGCACAACCACTTTGTGAGACCACCCTTGACCTCTCCTCGCTCTCGAACCCCTACACCTGCAGAATTGAGTGGTTTGATACCCTCAAAAATTCACTGGGTTTCGCACCTCCTCCCCCTTCCCCTCCTCGCCGCCCACCACCTCCTTTCTCTCCCATTCGCCACCCCCCCACCACCTCAGCTCCCTCTTTTTATCCATCCTCTTCTTTCGACACTCTGTTGTCCCCCCCTCTTCACTCTGCTTGTAATAGGTGCGCAGATAGAGAAGTGATCATGGACTCATTGAGCGAACTCAAAAGGGGTCTGGGGGAGGTCTACTCGACCCTTCTCGAACTACAGAACAAGGACGCAGAATGATAGAGTCATGTGGACATTTTGATGTCCTTCCTTCAGGACCTCCGACAAGCCATCATGGACCAAGACATGGGAAAATCACAGGAGTGTCAAGCCTTCGTTGGACCAAGGCTCGGTCTAGGTTTCTAGTCAATTCTTGCTTCAGGTTTATTTTTTTCTTTCATCTCTCAACAGTCTAGCAATCAGCACTTCACCCTGCGTGGCATCGTAGTCTCTTTTTGCATGTTTCACTCTTATTTTTTGGACAAGTGGCAGTGGTGGTTTCCTAGAAGGGCATGACTGCCATGCATGTTTAGGAACTGTAGACAATTATTTTTTGACAAGCTTCAATACAAACTCTAACTTAAAAAAAAAAAATGAAATGAAGATTTTTAAATATTTAAATACAATTTAAATATATTTTTATTTTAAATATAAAATTCAAATTCAAAGTTATATATATATATATATATATATATAT
>ML777633.1:745076-755449 GCA_009831015.1 Picea engelmannii
TAAATCAATCAACAAAAGTTATAAAATTCACCTGTAACATTTAAAAAATGAAATATTGGAGTAATATCAGAAAAAAAAATAATGAAATTTCAGAAATTTAGTTGTTGTAGTCATAAGTTGTTACTGTATTTAACATTTACCTGATGAGGCATAGTGGGTGCCTTTCCATGGTCACCCTAGAGAGATGTAGCGGGTGATTTTCTACCACGGTCACCCTGGACATATGTTGACTCAATAAATCAATCAATAAAAGTTATGAAATTCACCTGTAACATTTAAAAAATGAAATATTGGAGTAATATCAGGAAAAAAATAATGAAATTTCAGAAATTGAGTTGTTGTAGTCATAAGTTGTTACTGTATTTAACATTTACCTGTTGAGGCATAGTGGGTGCCTTTCCATGGTCACCCTGAAGAGATGTAGCGGGTGATTTTCTACCACAGTCACCCTGGACAGATGGTGACACAATAAATGAATCAATAAAAGTTATGAAATTCACCTGTAACATTAAGAAAATGAAATATTGCAGTAATAAAAGAAAAAAATAATAATGAAATTTCTGAAATTTAGTTGTTGTAGTCATAAGTTTTTACTATATTTAACATTTACCTGATGAGGCAAAGTGAGTGCCTTTCCACAGTCACCCTCTCCATCTATTCGATTTAAGTTGTAATCAATCAACAACTCTTCACTTGGAACTATTGTTTTTGTTGCACATACAAATATACAATTTCCTTCATGTGCCTCAAATATGCAATTCAGTTTCTTAGTTGTTTCCACTGGTCGTGTACTATTTATAAAGCCCGCAATATTTCTAGTAGTTTTTGGCTTTCCATTAATATACATAGTTGCCCCTTTATTTTGATTGTTATCTAGTAGTTGTATATAATTTGCGGCAACTCCGTATCTCCGCATATTTTGCGTATATCGGACCAACATCAACCAGTGATTGTATTTGTATAGTGGTCCGACATACTCCATCAATTTAGTTACAGTGCCATAGCCGACCTTTATTCCATCCGTGGAAAACAACCCCAATCCATGTAAGGACGAAGGAGCAATGTGATACATCCTCCCACCGATGAAGAAATCTGTGTCCACTTTAGGTAGCTCCTTAGGTGCCCATCGTTGCACTAGATGTTTATACCTCAAGGGAAACTCAACGTCACCTATGCTCTCAACATCATAATTACACAACCCTCCGTTGGCAATAAAAAATTGCATGCGGGTACGAAATATTTTCCTTACCTTTTCCAACCTAGTTGATCTAGAACCGATAGATATAGTACAACACGTCTCACTTTCAACCTCTCTTACTATATCTTGACCATCACTCGAGGAAGATAGATACGATAGATACCTATTTGGTGGTGCCTACACTCGTTAAAACAATAAGATAAGTTATTGTGCCACTATACATTTTTGGTACCAACACAGTTGCATATAGTTGCATTTAGTTGCATAAAGTTGAAATTGCCACACCTATCTGTCATATAGTTGCATAAAGTTCAAATTGCCACACCTAGTTGCATAAGTTGCATAAGTTGTATATAGTTGCAATATAGTTGCATAAGTTGCATATAGTTGCATAAGTTAATGAAATATAGTTTCATAAGTTGCAATAAAGTTGCGTAAATTTTCATAAGTTCCATAAAGTTGCTTAAGTTGCATGTTGCATAGTTTCATATAGTTGCATATAGTTCCAAAAATATTTAGCCTCTGTGTGGGATCTTTGGTGGCATTAATAGTTTTTTCATAATAAGAACGGTTCTCAAGGCTTGTACCATGTATAGGGGAAGAAAACAAGAACATTAAGCTCACAATGAAAGTTCTCAAATACAAGGGCCATGAACTAGGCCTCAAATAACCATGTAGATATTATTTAAGAGATATTTGACCTTCCAGTGGGATATGGGTGCCATTAGGATTTTTTTTGCACCATATATGTAATTCAAGGTTTATATCATCACCAAGGTAAGAAAATCGAGGCCTTCTTCCCTAAATGAAGCTTTTTTATGCTTAATGGCCATGAAAAATGCCTCTATTTGGGAAAATGTGCACCATTAGTATGTTTTGAATAAAAAGAATGGGTTTCAAGACCTATACCATGGCCAAGTGAGGAAATAAAGGGCCTTAAGCCCTAAATAAATCTTCTTGATCTTAATGGCCATGAACAAGGCCTCAAACCACCATACATATCCTCTCTAAGGGATATATGGAATTTGGGTGGGATATGGTCACCATTTACAAGTTTTGGGCATAATGTATAGCAAATAACATAAGGGGCTTAGGCCCTATTTGAATCTTATCACAGTTGATATTTGTGATGCAGTCCTTAAACAACCACACAAGATCTATGTAGGGTATCTTTGGAACCATTGGTACGTTTTCATAATAAGAATAGGTCTCAAGATGTGTACAATGGCTAGGAGAGGAAACAGGTACCTTAGGTCCAATAGAAGCTTCTTCACTTCAAGGTCTATGAACTAACCAGTGAATGATCATGTAGATAATGTTTAAGGGATATTTGGTCTCGATGTGGGATTTGGACACCATTAGTATTTTTTCACATCACATATGGGATTTTAGGCTTGTACCATCATCAAGGGAAGGAGAAAAGGGAATTAGGATTTAAATGAACCTTATGTGCTTAATGACCAAGATCAAGGCCTCCAATTTGAAATATGGGCAACATTGGTATGCTTTAAATAATAATAATGGCTATTAGGACACCATATGGGCACCATTCACAAGTTTTATGCATCATACTTGGCTCTCAAGGCCTCTAAGAAGGAACTTAGAGCCATTAGGAGGATATAGTTGCATTCATAAGTTGCATATAGTTGCATATAGTTGCATAAGTCGTATATACTAGTTGCATAGTTGCATAAGTTGCATAAAGTTGCATGTTGCATAAAGTTGTGTAAAGTTGCATAAGTTGCATTGTTGCATAAAGTTGTGTAAAGTTGTGTAATTTGCATTGTTGCATAAAGTTGCATGTTGCGTAAAGTTGCGTAAAGTTGCATAAAGTTGCATAAAGTTGTGTAAAGTTGCATAAGTTTCATTGTTGCATAAAGTTACATGTTGCACAAATTTGCGTAAAGTTGCATAAGTTCCATAAAGTTGCTTAAGTTGCATAAGTTGCATGTTGCATAGTTTCATATAGTTGCATATTTGCATATAGTTGCATACGAAATTGTTGCAATACAGTTGCATATAGTTGCATAAGTTGCAATATAGTTGCATAAGTTGCAAATAGTTGCATGTAGTTGCATAAGTTGCAATATAGTTGCATACGATGCAATATAGTTGCATTTGACCACTCACCAATATTTTAGAATATAG
This sequence comes from Picea engelmannii, assembly GCA_009831015.1. NCBI lineage: Eukaryota > Viridiplantae > Streptophyta > Pinopsida > Pinales > Pinaceae > Picea > Picea engelmannii. The sequence continues at coordinate 748,423 of ML777633.1, forward strand.
TTGCAATATAAAAAATGTCTCTATTTGGGAATATGTGCACCATTAGTATGTTGCGTAAAGTTGCATAAGTTCCATAAAGTTGCTTAAGTTGCATGACTTGCATGTTGCATAGTTGCATATAGTTGCATAGTTACATATAGTTGCATATTTGCATATAGTTGCATACAAAATTGTTGCAATATAGTCGCATATAGTTTCATAAGTTGCAATATAGTTGCTATAGTTGCATATAGTTGCATAGGATGCAATATAGTTGCATTTGACCACTCACCAATATTTGAGAATATAGTTGCAATATAGTTGCAATATGAAAAATGCCTCTATTTGGGAATATGTGCACCATTAGTATGTTTTGAATAAAAAAAATGGGTTTCAAGACCCATACCATGGCCAAGGGAGGAAATAAAGGGCCTTAGGCCCTAAATAAATCTTCTTGATCTTATTGTCCATGAATGAGGCCTCAAACCACCATACATATCCTCTCTAAGGGATATATGGAATTTGGGTGGGATATGGTCACCATTCACAAGTTTTGGGCATAATGTATAGCAAGGAACATAAGGTGCTTAGACCCTATTTTAATCTTATCAAGGATGATAATTGTGATGCAGTCCTTAAACAACCACACAAGATCTATGTAGGGTATCTTTGGAACCATTGGTACGTTTTCATAATAAGAATATGTCTCAAGGTGTGTACCATGGATATGAGAGGAAATAGGTACCTTATGTGCTTAATGAGAAGGGAAGGAGAAAATGGAATTAGAAAAGGTATTCTAACATTATTTTGTTCCTTATGTGCTTAATGACCAAGATTATGTTAGGGTATTTTGGGTATTTTGTAGGGTATGTGCTTAATGACAGTGCAAAACATGACAACAGACAGTGGAATTGCATGGTGAAAAAATTTGTTTGTTAATCTAACGGCATAAAATAAAGAGCACAGAGAAAAACAATCATACAAGACACACACGACAAACAAATATTCTGGGACAAACACTTGTTCGCTTTATTCATTGTTTTGGTTCTTACAAATAATACAATTTACAATTTTGAATTGTGGGCATTTGCTTCGTCCTCCTAAAATCAAGGAACAGACTTGGAAGTTCCATGTACATTCCATTTTAAAGTTGAAAATTTCCTAATGTTACAATGTCAAAAGTGATTGCTGGGATTTTTCCAACACTCTCCCACTTGGCAATCACTTTGAACAAGTGTCAATGCCAATCACCTTTGTACACAAGAAAAATTTCTCTCCATTGATTGCCTTTGTTAGTCCATCAGTTGCATTATTCACTTTGTTAACTTCACCACACCTTGCTCGTCCATTTTCCTAACACAGTGGTGCTTCACATCAATATGTTTACTCTTTCCATTGTAAGTTGACTTATTGGCCATTGCAATGGCACTTTGGCTATCACAACTTATTGGACATTGCAATGGCACTTTGGCTATCACAACTTATTGGACATTGCAATGGCACTTTGGCTATCAAAACTTATTGGACATTGCAATGGAACTTTGGATATCACATTGTATTTCCAAACTACCATGTTGGATACCAATACTATTTCACAGTCTTAATAATCATAGTTTCTTTAGTAGCTTTTGTCGTAGCAACATGTTCTGCCTCTGAACTAGCTAATGCAATGACAGATTGCCTCATACTCATCCAGCTAACTTCTCCTCCAAACAAATTAAATGCATATGCACTTGTAGATGTCCTTTACTGTAGGATGAGGAAAAAATGCAATTATCTTGGAATTCATGATATAACTTCCAAAGTTTTTTAAAGATTGCACCAATTGATACACTTGTTTCTCCATGAGAGAATAAACCAATTCAGGCCCCCCCATGGTTTTTCTCATGATTTTCATGTTAATATATTAGTAATCCAAAGGGTCCAAATATCAAATACCTTTCCACCTTTAGACGATGAATTGAATGTATCATGTCATTCTAATCCTTGAACAGTTTGGTCACTAAAGAGAAGAAATTGAGGAACAAAATAATGTTAGAATACCTTATCCAATGGAAAGAGAAAAGGGAATAAAATAATGTTAGAATACCTTTTCTAATGTTAGGGTATTTTGTTCCTTATGTGATTAAGGGAAGGAGAAAAGGGAATTAGGATTTAAATGAACCTTATGTGCTTAATGACCAAGATGAAGGCCTCCAATTAGGAATATGGGAAACATTGGTATGCTTTAAATAATAATAATGGCTATTAGGACCTCTACCATGGCCAGGGGAGGGAAATAATGGCCTTGGGCCCTAAAAAAATCTTCTCATCCTTAATGGCCATGAACATGGCCTCAAACCACCACACAGATCCTCTTTAAGGGATCTATGGACTTAAGGTGGGATAAAATCACTATTCACAAGTTTTGGACATCACGTATGGCACTTTGGATCTTACCCATGGTTAGGGAAAGAACATAAGATACTTAGGCCCTATACAAATATTCTTGATCTCAATGGTTATGAACAAATCCTTGAAGCACCACACAGACCATCTCTAAGGGATCTTTGGCCTGTGGGTGGGATATGGGCACCATTCACAAGTTTTATGCATCATAGTTGGCTCTCAAGGCCTCTAAGAAGGAACTTAGATCCATTAGGAGGATTTTCACACCATGTAAGGTACTAGGGGCCTTTAACATGGTTAGGGAAAGAAAAAAATGTGTTAAGGCCCTATTTGAATATTCTCAGTATCAAGCTTCATGTAATAGTTATTGAACCAATGAACAACCAAATAAGACTTGTGAAGGGGATCTTTGGTCTCTATGAGTACCTTTGGAACCATTAGTATGTATTCATAGTAAGAATGGGTCTTAGGGAATATACCATAGCAAGGGGAGGAGAACATAGAGCTTAGGCACAAAATGAAGCTTCATGAGTTCAAGGGCCATGAACTAGGCCTCAAACAACCACTTAGATCCTTTATAAGGTATCTTTGGACTCTAGGTGGGATATGGGCACTAGTATGATTTTTTCACACCACACATGAGATTCATGGCCTATGTTCTACCCTAGGGAGGAAAATAAGGGCCTTCGGACCTAAAAAGGATTTATTTTCCATGAACAAGGACTCTAACTAGGAATATGTGGACTATTAGTATGTTTTCATAGTACGAATGAGTCTTAGGACATTTACCATGGATGGGGAAGAAAACCAAGCCCTTGTGGCCTAAACAAAGATTCTTAGGCTTAATGGCCATGACCAAATCCTCTGAGCAATCTCTAGGGGATATTTTGCCTATACGTGGGATATCATGGATGTCGTTAAGAGGTTTTTCACATAACAATTGGGTCTCAAAGCCTTCAAGTGGGATGATCTAGAATTAAGGGCTTTCCCTCAAAATTGAAACATCTCATGGATTAGTAAAGATATAGGAATTCTCAATCCATCTGAATATGTACCTTTGTCATTACGTTAGTGATCAACTATCTTGTTTCACAAAACTCAAGCTAAAATGTATGCTTCTCCAATTTCTCACAAACATAATGGTACTGCACTTAAATGTTCTTTATTCTTGCATGAAACCTAGTATTCTTAGCCATTTCAATGAAACTTTGGTGATCACATCCTAAAATTGTAGGATTCGGTTGCTTTAACGTAACATATTTTTGTAATTTTCTTAGCCACATCAATTCCTTGCTTGCATGATTTGCTACTACATGTTGGGGTTCTGCCATATGGTATTCTCATGTGTTATGTTTATCAGAGTTGTGCATTCATTGTCATGTTTATTAGTTGCTTCTTTATACAAGGACAATTCCAAGAGGCCTTCATTGTTTTGTCATTTTTCTCCTTCATCCACTCTCTTCATTTTATCTCATTTTCCTTTGGTATATATGTTAAGCTTATTCCAGTTATTTTGGTTATTTTTAAACCATCTATGTGCATTTTAAAAGGATGACTTAGCATTTCATCAAGCATTCTATCAAGCATTCTATCAAGCATTTCTATCAAACATTTCATCAAACAATTATCATGCACACTCAAGAGATAGGAAAAAGAAGTCAAACCATTTCATCAGGCAGTGTGCCCTCCTCTGGTGCAAAACTGTGTGCCCTCCTCTCCAAATATGTGTGCCCTAACCTCCTCCCGCGTGCCCTACTCCCGTGAACCTCTCCCTCCTTCTCTTCCTTCTCCCATCCACTCTGCATGCAAATAATGTTCCCTAGCCTCCTCCTGTGCGTGCAAATACTTGTGCCCTAGCCTGTGTGCATAACCCCTGGTGTGCGACTGTGTATAGTGATGAGTGGTGAGTGCATCGAGCAACTCCAAATTCATTCTCTAGTGGAGTGTATAGTGGATGTGACTATCACTGTTGTGTGCAACTATGTATATAAGTGGCGCGCGAGTACTTTATACGATTTGAATTTCGTTTTTTGTTTTATGTTGTTTTATTTTCATTTTTTATTTATTTATTGTTATATATATATATATATGGTATAAATTATTTGACATTAAATTATCATGTCATGGTATATAATATCGATCACTATAACCCCCCTTAGACATAATATACCCCCCAATCTCCATGAACCTTGAATTAAATGGTCTCCCCTAACCCAATCACTCCCTCACACATTATGACCCAAAAAATCATGTTAACCCCTAAGGCACTATTTCCACTAACCACTAATCCACCAATATGTTATGATCACTAATTATTATGGTCCTGGACATTGTGTACCCCCTAATCCCTATGAACCTTGGCATGCCTAACTCTTGAAATGATCAACATGTTTCATTAAGAAACCATGAAGACATGAACCCCCTAAGAAACTATAATCCCAAAAACACTAGTCCCCTATAAATGAATTAACCCCTTAAGACATTATTATCTCAAACAAGTTAACCCTCTCATACATTGAACCCTTAATACATTATTACTTTGAACCCTTAATACATTATTACTGAACACTTATGTCAAACAAATTAGGCACCTATGTTTCCAAGGTACCTAGCCATTGAATTGATTATGATGGCTTGCACCAAAACATTCCTTTGAAAGTATTATGTTTCCTGGAAGAGGAGGATCTTTTTCATTATGCAGCTAGGTATCATATATTTTGTACCTTGATATGTGAAATAGATATTGGAATCTCTAGTCATACTCTTCAATAGTTTTTCCCATAATTTACTTAATTTCCTTTAGCTCAATGAAACTTTGTTGTTATATCTTTGGATTTTGGAATTCAACTAGGCCATGTATATCCACAATCCTTGTAACTCCAAAAATAGGCAATGTATATCCACAATTAGGGCCCATGAATCATGTATTAGGGACTAAATACTTATATATTCATCATCAATTCATGGCTTAGGCCCCAAGGATCATTCTTGTTGTGCTCAATATTTGAATTTGGGCCTATAATCATCCTTGTAATTGCAATTCATGTGTCTCGTTGTGACCAAATATCCTTAACAATGTTACATGTACCCATGGAAAGCATGACAAAAATGACCTATTGATCAAAGTCTTTGGCATGACTGGCCAATTTTCTATGATGTAAGTGGCCTATTTATAATTATGGAAAGTGGTTAACCCTAAAAATGAGGAAAATAGGTTAAGTGACCTAGAAATGGGTTAAGTACTAACCTAGAAGTGGGTTATGTGACCTAGAATATGCTTCTAAGGAAGATACTTGGAGATGACTAATGACCTTGTGATCTAATGATCATTGGGTGACAACTGTCATCAAGGGTGATGACTAAGCCTAGGGGCAAATTTCAATTCAAGGCTGGGAATGAACAGGCCCACATCAAGTGAAGGAAGAAAATTAAGAAGGTACATGTTTTGTCCCATTCCATGTCAACAACAATGCATACATTCACTGGGAACACTAAAACCTGACAAATCGATGACTCCACTAAATTAGGGTTTATGGTTTACATGATGCATCGATGATGGAAGAAAGTGGGTGTGTGAGTCAAATTTGAGTCTAGAAACCCTCCCATATCATTAAGGCATGTGAATAGTCTATCCATGTCAAATTTCAATTCATTTAGAAAGAGTTTGAAAAAATTTCAACATTGGCCCCATTCACAGGTCATTGTTGCCCGTGTCTAGTCCTAGTACATAGGACTTAATAAATTTTGTATAATATATTTGGAGAATGATAATTTTGAAGGTGATGGGCCTATTCCTACACACCACGTCTAGATCACCTCTCATTGACAGTCTTTGTATTGATCCCTTTTAGTTTTGGGTTGTTAGTATTGTCAATTACACGCACCTTTCAATATAGTCAAAGTTAAATTAATGTCTCTTGTTACTATAGGTTTATAAAGCGTCATGATCCTAATTCCCATATGCCTCCAACCTTGTGATCTAATGATCGTTGGGTAACAACTATCATGAAGGGTGATGACTAAGACTAGGGGAAAATTTCAATTCAAGGTTGGGAATGACCAGGCCCACATCAACTGAAGGAAGAAAATTAAGAAGGTACATGTGTTGTCCCATTTCGTGTCAACAACAATGCATCCATTCACTGGGAACACTAAAACCCCACAAATCGATGACTCCACTAAATAAGAGTTTATGGTTTACATGATGAATCGATGATGGAACAAAGTGGGTGTGTGAGTCAAATTTGAGTCCAGAAACCCTCCCATATCGTTAAGGCATGTGAATAGTCTATCCATGTCAAATTTCAATGCATTCAGAAATAGTTTGAAAAAAAATCAACGTTGGCCTCATTCACAAGTCACGGTTGCCCGTGTCTAGTCCTAGTACATTGGAATTGATAAAATTTGTATAAGATATTTGGAGAATGATAATTTTGAAGGTGTTGGGCCTATTGCTACACACCACATCCAAATCGCCTCTCATTGACAGTGTTGGTATTGATCCCTTTTAGTTTTGGGTTGTTATCATTTTCAATTGCACACACCTTTCAATCTAGTCAAAGTTCAATTAATGTCTCTTGTTACTGTAGGGTTATAAAGCCTCATGATCCCAATGCCCATATGCCTCCAACCTTGTGATCTAATGATCGTTGGGTGACAA
>ML777633.1:762546-786582 GCA_009831015.1 Picea engelmannii
ATTATAGCTATAATTGAAGGGAAAAGGGTATGTGGACTCCATAAACCTAGAATATTATGGAATCCACATACCCTTTTCCATAGAATATACTAACTAGATCCAAAAACCAAAGACATGAAATATGGTACTACACATATTATAATATATTGTCAAGGAAAAAACAAGCTAAATGAAATTTGAACATTTGAAAAAAAAATTACATGTTAAATGAGTACATCAATAAAAAATAACATACTAACCTTGCAAGTTCAAAATCCGAGCTATGTAGATCGAGAATTGGATTTGTTCAACCGATGGGTGATGGAAAAAATAAACAGCTCAAACAAAAGACAAGAACAGTGTCACAACTATAGAAATTGTGTTGCAAAGTCTCTTAAAGTCACATATATATAGATAAAATAGTCAACTAGCCGTTAACACCGACCAATGAGATAGGCAAATTTCTCATCGCTATTGCCACGAAAGTTCGTCGCTATAGCGACAAAAATCCTGACTAGGTTAAAATAAGATTTTCATGGATATTGCGACAAAATTTCGTGGCAATATCGACGAAAATCCTGCCCTATTTAAAAAAATGATGAAACTAGTGGAAGCATGGAAACTTTTCGTGGAATAATCCGCCCATATGTAGTATTGTTTGGGTCAAGTGCTCAATGGTGGACTTCATTGAATGTCTAGATGAGGTAAGCCTCTTATATTGTCTTGCTCAAATATTTGGTTATATAGCATACTTGAGAATAGAGTTGATTTATGCAGTCATTGTCGTCTGTTGTGGTTTACCTCTAGTCATAGAGATATTTTCCTCGTAACAGAATTGGCGACCATACTGGGGATTGAATATTCTTTCTTGGGGTTTGGAGTGTTTTTCTCCTTAGATTGATCTCGTTCCTATTGTGTTTATTGTTGTATCATTTCTTGACAGCCTCTGTTCACTCTAGGTCTGAATTTTTCAGCCTTCTCCCTTGCCTAGCTTTGTTTTTGAAACATATACGCAGGTTTTTTCTTGACTGTCGCATATATACGCGAGCTATCCTTCTGAAAGTTGCATACATACGCGTTTCTTCCTTGAACATTCGCATACATCAACCTCTTTGTATTGTTTGTTGGGTTTGATGGTTGTTGGGTAGGTTTTGATGATTACTTAGTCTTCTTGGGTCTCTGTAGTGACTATTAAGTGTTTGTGGGATGACAGGAAACCTCTCTTTGGTTGAATTTATGGGCGAAGTCTATCTCATCATTTTTTCATTTTGATTGTCCTTGTACATTGGGTTGGGTGTCTTGCTTCTTGGTATTCTACTTGAGTTGTTTCTTTCTATACACAGTAGAGTTTTTATATATCAAGTTGTTGTTCATTCCATGCACTTTCATTTTTTATATATATTGAAAATATAAAAATATTAGGCATTTTTCATTGCTTCGAATTTTGATCTTTTGAGTATTTGTCATTATCTTAGTGCATGTAAAGAAAGATTGAATTTTTACTTCAGAATTGCAGAGTTGAAATTGAAAATTGCATTTGTTTTAAGAAGCATATCATTCATTGAAAATTGAAGTTAGGACTTTGCATTGTCTTCATATTTACTTTACTTGTTGAGTCATAACATCATGAGTTTCACTACCATACTTTTTTGAATAAGCACGACCATTAAAAGTAATGTTATAATTTAAAATTGACTAGTCATGATTTTATTTTCTAGGGTGCACAAACTATCTAAGGATTTTTTTCTTGGAATAGGATTTTGTGAGTAAACTTCTCCAAGGCTATCAAATCAACATATGTTTTTGAAAAAGGGCGTGTAGAAATCCATTATATAATTGGTAATATCAGGAGGCTCCGCTTACACCGGAGTTAATCACGAGGTACTGCAAGTTTTGTTGAAGGGATATCCCCCCGATACCTTCTTAGCATCAAAGATATTTCTGGGGATATTGCTAGTGCCTTTACCTCTGTGACACTAGTACATTTGGGTCAAATTTCGACGGCACGTTCAACGCAATTGCCACGTTATATTGTCGGGAGAACGACAAACAACGGACCCCCTAAAACGTTGTTTCACATGACGTCTCTTTTCCGATGACATAGATTTCGTCTTTATTGCGACGTCTTGGAGGTGGCATGCCCGACGTCTTGAATGTGTCAAGACCGACATCTTGAACATCGAAAGAGAGACGTCTTGAACGTTGCAAGAGAGACGTCTTAAATGTGGCAAGAGCAACGTCTTGAAAACGTGGAAAGAATGACGTCTTGAACGTGGCAAGTGAGACGTCTTGAATGTGGCAAGAGTGATGTTAAGAGGTATCATTTCCGATGTGGTTTCTATGGGAGTGACACTCCAATATGTCGCAATAGTGACTATGTTGTAGGTATTTAAAAAAAAAATACAATATCAATACTGAGAGGGACAGGTACATTAACCTTTGCTAAGATACTAGCCATATCAATATTTAAATCTATATCATCTGTCTTAGGAAAGGTTGGTTGAGGAGGAGGACTAACTTCCAATGGTAAAGGGGGTCTTGTCTAATGAGGTTTAGGATCTCTAGGATATGTCTCGGGTGTGTTATCACACGAACTCGCAATTGTTGATCTAAAGTAAAAAATCTGAAGCGCAATCATGTGTAATAAGACTCCAAAAATATACTAGAGAGTAAGTCCTTGTTTTTAGAAAGGATCAAAATAATACTAGACTTTCTTAGGTACGTCGAAACAAGTGCCATCCAATACAAGATCCTATATACCAATGAGATAGCTAAGCAATAGAAATTCCAGAGCCTTCACTGAAACCTCTGACAATTTGTTTGACATTTAGCAGAAATTTATATCATCAATAATACAACTTGAAGTCATTGCAGGTATTGCGTTGTATCCTTTGGCTAACACAACAACTTCACACATAACATGGAAGTGTTCTATACATATACATTGAGTATAAGAGCAAATTCATAGAATGCAAATTGTAGCAATTCGAAACAACCATAACATATTTGGACTCCAAATATAAAGATCATAATCTCTCATGCCAAGACATTTGAAAATGCCAAACCATGTAAAATTCAATATCCCAATACTCTATCAAAACAAGGGGCGAAAAAAGACAAATTTAAATACTTCAACAACTATAGCAAATTTGGCTTACAGATATACAACACATATATATTCCAAGTTTAGTTTCAAATAACAACCAATGTTACTATTATATACACAGCCAATCCATCTAGTTTCAAATAACAACCAATGTTAATTGTCATATACACAGTTAATCTGTGTAGTAGATATATTAAGTGACTGAACATCAATCATTTTTCAAACATGATCCAAGAACACGATAGTCCAAAGCAAAATATTGTGAATTTGTTCAAATAGATTCTTGTATTACACATTATGAGGAAGGTGTACATCCAAACTGTAGATGCTGTCACAGATTTCAGATAGAATCTCATAAAAAGAAACATCCATATATCAAATTACTATATTCAAGATATACGTGATATGTTATCTAAGTCTGCAGATGCATCCATTTATCCAGAATTATTTATATGCTCACATTCATAAATCCATTCGGAATACCTACAAACATTTTCAGAAATACAAATGGCTAAGTTATCCATAGAGCTATTTATTACTCCATTGCATATTAAATACCTCTCCTCCAATTCAATAAGGATGACCTTTGTTCAATAATTCAAACCTCTATAAATATCAATTATTCAGCTGATCTAACTACACTACTAAAAAATGCATGTGCCAAAACCCAAACACTAAAATATATGGTTCAGAAAGCTTACACGTCAATGGGCTCACTCAATGTTGTCAATTCCAATTAATCCAAGAGAAGATATTATGTTTAGTAAGGGCTCAAAAGTAGAAAAGTCACTTGTGAAAAATAATACTACATAAAAATAACATTAGGAAAACACAAAAAACTACACTGACCATTTATATAGGTGATGAAACTCTCCTAGCATGTCCTGCATGAAGCCTCCCCAATAATATCTTTCTGATCCCTGAATGAATAAAAATGTTAGAGCTGGAAATGTCAAACTACAAGGCTTCATATAGTCAACAAACTAAATGTCAAACTGCAAGGCTTACTTTTTGTTGGAGAAACTTGTTGTCCTAAGTGGGATACACAAATCATTGAGGAAACAAGATCTAATGTCGATGATGTCTTGAACACTTTAAAAGACTCATGGTCATAAGAAAAAATAAAACTTGTCACTGTGTTGCTACCTGTGACGATTAATGATCCTTATAACTATAAATAAGCTCATGGAAAGCATGGCAGAATGTTATAACATAAGGATATATGTCCTTGATGAAAAATGAGATATAGGAGTTGGTATGTCTTTCATTAGGGAAGAATATTGTTGGATATAAATGGGTCTATAAAATGAAATTCTATGTGAATGGTAGTATTGATAAGCATAAATCTTGATTGGTCACTCGAGATAATTTTGCTCCTATTGCCAAGATGAACACCATTTTGATTGTGTTTTCACTTGCTGATAGTTTCCAGTGGGATACTCACTAGATGAATATCTCTCAACTGCATTCTATTATCTTGTGCACTTGTTTCATTCATTTATAATATATTGAATATTTGGGTAACATGGGCACATGCCTATATTGATTGTCTTGGCTTTTCTTAATGTGGTGTCTCATGCCAATCCTAATCTCTATTTTCTACATATCAACAAGATAAAATCCATTGATTAAGATCACATTCCATTATTAACTTATTAATTACAAACAATTATTTTATTAATCAAAGTTGCAGCTAATAAATGACCCATTCATGTATGAAAAACAACTAAACTAATTTTGCAATATCTAAAGAGAACACTTAATTTTGACATTATATTTAGTGTGTGCACTTGTAGTGAAGAGCTTCAACAACTTCTACAATTTTACAATGTTTGATTGTGAAGGTAATGTTGACCAAAAAGTAGGTGATGTTGACCGAAAAGGAAGTCCACTAGATGTTATTGCTTTACTTTTGGGAATAAAGTTGTGTCTTGGTGTAACAAGAGAACTTTTAATGTTGATTTTTTACCACAGAAGCATAGTTGTTTACTTTTGACAAAAAAATTCTATCATTGTGCCACAAGAGAAATTTTATTGCAGCTTTGTGAAGCAATGAAGATACTAGTCTTGGTTGCAAAAGAAAGGAAAAATTAATGTGATTGAATAGGCTGTTATCAAATGTTGGAGAAAAACCAACATATCCTATGTTGTTATGAAGTGACATTTAGAGTTTCATTTCTCTCACAAATAATGTGAGATTTCCTAGGAAAATAAAAACACATACATATAAAATATCATTTGTGAAAGAAGTTGCTAGAAAAGAGTTGAAGCTTCTGTTTTTCAATTCAGAAAACATAGTAACAAATACCTATGAACACCCGACCTTGTACTAACTTGTATTCACATATGATAAATTGAATGTATTGTCTTTGGTTTTTTGTCAAGAAAACAAGCTGAGAAAGAGTTCTATAGGTCCATCCCATAACTCTATATTTAACCAATATATTCATCAATCATGCTAATATTAATGAAGGTTTTACTTTATTTATCTACTAGAATGTTTGAAGCATACTTTCTTTTAATACTAAATGATAAAAACTCATAAATCACTTAAAGCATTAATCATAATTTAGGAAAGTGGCCTTCTAGCTAGTGGGAATTTTCAGTATATTTTCAACTATATGGGAAACTTATCGTACTATAAGGGGTTGGCCTAAAGGTTAAGACAATTGGTTGTGTCCTTGGAGTTTATTATTACTTATTATCTTTTCATAGAATCAAACATTGATGTCTACATATTAATATCCATTCTAGAAAGATAATGTAACCATTACATGCATTATCTTTTCATAGAATCAAACATTGAAGTCCATGTATTAGTCTCCATTCTAACAAGATAATGTAGCCATTATAGGAAGTAGGCCTTGTTATATATCATAAATTGTCAAAAAATGAGGTTTCTTCTATAATTATTTGCAATTAAGATTCTCATTCAATCAAGTTAATATAGAGCTTGCATTTCAAATGGGTACAAGATCATGACAATGGGAAATTTTGCAGTACTCTATTAGATAGTCAGTACCCCATGTAGATTTAGATTAAGGCAAGCATCGACTCTCTTTTTGAACCCATTATACCATATGGGTAAAGGTTTTGGGGACATTTCTTAGGTGAGGTTAACTAGACATATATTGAAAGAATGTTATGATGTTATTGCTCATTGCATAAGGCATTCAATATTTTTTGCAAGGTTTTATCTTTCCTTCATCTAAGTCTGTCCTTTCCATACTTAAATTAGGATTATAGTATGTAAGTAGCAATATCTCCAAAAGTCACCAAACCAATGTTTACATGACTTCATCCATAACACCGAGCATATTAGAAGCTAGAGATTGCATACACTTGAGCCTTCATATATCATGCATGCTAATATTTTCTATTGGACAATTAGATAACTCGATGTATGCACTCACCCACTTCAATCAAATTTGAATTCCACAGTACACAGGTTCAAAATAACTGCCAATTTAACTGATTTTTTAATACCAATATTGGAGCATTTACATTCCTGTCTACTATAAGATCAGAGTCCAGACTAAATACATCGTTGTTTTAGGAATATATTGTGCCAAGTCAATATGGCATGTGAGGAATATATTGTGCTAAGTTTTCCTACTAATCCTTCTAGAGTTTGGACACAATTTCTAAGAGCATGGTAGAACCTCAAGACAAGGATTTATAAGCATAGTTAACCTCAACGGATTTATGAGACTTGTAGCAGCATATGTAATGGTTGAGATGGAGATGAGGTATTATATACCATTCTAAATATGTAGGAGCATAAGAAAGTATAATTATGGTTATATATACACGAAATCAATGTCATTGACTCATTGGAGTTCAAAATTGAAGTGATTTTTGGCCTTCTCCCGGTAGCAAACATTTCTAGGAATATCATGAGAATTGAATCAACATTTATGACAGCTCCCAGGCCAAGTAGATTTGATGAATGATGTATTCAAAACAAGGTATATAAGGATCTCCACCTCTTAGAACACCCATAGAACACATTTTAGAGGTGTTCTCTTTTGTTTGAGGATTGGGTTACTTTATTCATAAATAATGATTCCATCTTGTGGGAAGATATAGAATGGGTTGAACTTTAGATATGGGAAGACGCCCCACTCTTGGAGGAACCATTAAACACTTGTTTTTTCTTAGAGGCCATTAAATATTAAATTCTCTATTCTAGTAAGAGCACTCATAACTTCTATGCAATGGAAACATGCAATGGAATTAGAACTTCTATAAATTGACATACAGAAAACACTTAAAAGGAAAAATCAATTCCGGTTACAACTGCATTAAAACAGGTTTGAAAAAATGTCAGTCAGTTTTCAGGGTTTCATCAAATTATATGAACCCTTTTTTTAAATGCCATATGATACTTTGTTTTATGACAAATATTACCAGATATGAGCCCTAAGACAGATCTTACATACTCTATTGAAGATCAAGCAAAGGTGCATGGCTAAGGATAAACTCAAATAGGTTTAAGAAAATATCAGTTAGTGTTTAGGGGTTTATCAAATTATATAAACCTTTTCTTGAATGACATATGAAACTTTTTTTTAGGACAATATGTGCAGACATGAGCCCTAAGACGGATCTTACAAGTTGTGCTGGAGATCAAGGAGAGGTGCAATACTAAGGAAAAACTCAAGCTAACAATAAATTACATGCTCCTTGACACAAAGTAGTACAGGGCAATGGGTATCCATATGATGAACAAATTGTATAACATAAAGGAAAAGGATCACCCTACCAGGTGCATAAAGCTACTAGGATCACCTGAACTGACTTGACTTTGACAATAAAGTTCTATTGACAAAAAAACAATATTGCAGTGGAAATTACAAACACGCTTCCTGGGTTCAGTCCTGAGAAAAAAAATTAATGTTTTAGATTCAAGTGTGACATTGGATTAGACAGGGATATGATTTTTATTTTAAGAGTTGTGAATATAAATTAAATCATATATAATGTGAAGCATGCAAACAAGTTTAGAATTTGTCATAATTGAGTAGAATCGTGAAAGAATACTATGAAGGCTTGAAGAATATAGTTACAGACTTTTAACTTAGATGGAACGTGTCTATAATAACATTTAGGTAATTTTATAATTGGGTCAACTTTGTAATAATTTGTCGTGTGTTTTGGCATACTAATTAGATTAACATTACTAAAAAACATTCTTCGCTCGGATCTCTGAAGGCACCCGCAGTGTGGATGCCATGGCTGGAGATGGTGGATTGGAACGCATCCTGCTACTTCGATGCCTTCTACTCATGCCCGATGAAAAATTAGTGGAAGGGTTTAAGCAGCCGACGAGAGAGGTACCGAAGATGCAGGAGTTGAACAATAGCTTCTCAAAGCATATCATAGGTATTTGAAGATTGACTTGGTTTTTCCGCAAAAACATTAGTTACAGCTTATAAGATCAAAGGGAAAAGGCTATCTTCTTCTTAATCTGTAGTGAGAATGACAATTTATTTGAAGATTGATATTGGCCTTCATTTGAAAGGCAATTTTTAACCCTTCCTAACCTGATTAGAAAAGCTAGTGAAAATGCTATGTAGTTGGTTGCGTGAGTTCCAAAGGTGATAAAGGAAGGGTTTTTATTGCATATTCTCCATGAGATCTCAAGAAGAAATACTTCAACCAGAGTATCTATTTACAAAATTGTAGTCTTACAATGGTAATGAATTGACCCTTAGATATCTGGTGGCATTTTATCCTCTAATGTAACCTACATCGTTAGAGTTTTGGACAAGATTTACCTCTTGGAACCAAGTACTTTTTTGGCACTGGCCAATTATTTCGATTTTCCATCCATCTTTTGCAATAACAAACTAAAGATCTTGTGGTGTAAAATTCCAAACTTGATTTTTATAAGTGTTAGAAAAACAAGTGTATATGTTTTGTTTAGTTGCATTGGATACTTGTTCTGGTTATTACTTGTACACTTTTTGTCAGATAAGAAGTTATATATTGGGTAAATGTGATTACAGGCTATGGGAGCTGCATGTACTATGTAGGCTCGAGGAATGTATTGTATAAACTTGGAAATCTATTCACAACATTTTATTTCTTCTTTTTCTTTTTCTTATGTATTGGGTTGCACAATCCTTTGTTTATTGTATTGATCTTTATTGATACCTTGGGTGTGAATGATTTGCATCATGGTTAGCACTCCTCCTCCTACCACAATTAGTACCGTTCCACCTCCTCCTGCAACAATTAGTGTTGTTCCACCTCTCCGATGAGCATCTTGCTCCTTTGGAGTGGTTTAGGATTTAAGATTCTTAGGATTTAAGAAATCTTGCTTGTTGTTCAGAACTTCAGATAGCTTGTTGCAGCACACAACAACATTTTGCAGCAACACATTCACAAGCCTATACAGTAAATTCTAGTGCACCCTTGAGTGTTTGAACTCTTGTTGTCGATGGAAATGGTGTACCTTCATTTCTTAGTAAAAAATGTGGGTACATTTCAACTTCATGATACGTTAGAGGGACCAATTATTCAGTCTTTCAGGGTACTATTCCTATCATTAACTTATTTAGTCCATTGTAGTAATGGCATGTCTTGAGCCTTCTATGCCTGGTGTACTGGGGTAAACCTTACACCAATCCAAACTTGGGTCTTCTTTCTAGCTTCACATGATTCTTGGTCGTTGGCATTACAGTTAGTGCTTATAATCCAGGAGACTTACAATTATAAATAATTTACAAAATTGAGGCAGTTTATTAGGTTGAAATGTGCATTTCATTCTAATCCATTCTTGTATATTTCTTGCTTGTGTGACCAATGTGAACTAGAAGTTAATTTGAATCAAAGTTCATGTGACTGTAGGGTTCATTTGGAGCAAGGAACTATACTTTCTTTGATTGAGAAGGATGGGGTTGTGAAGGGTGTAAAGTACAAGTCTACAGTCGGCGAGGAACTTGAAACATTTGCTCCTCTTACTATTGTTTTTGATGGGTTCTTTTCAAATCTGAGGCACTCACTTTGCAATCCAAATGTGCTTATTTCTATTATTTTCCTTAAAGATCAGATAACAAACCAGTGGCTTTGCTGGTGCATGATAAAAGTATCATATGTCAGAAGAAGACTTTTATTCATGTGGGCTATGTGAATCATTTTGTGTTTTATAGAAAAAAAAATTACATTGTGTTTCATCACAAATTTAAATGAAATGAAATGAAATATAAAAAAATATTTTTTTGAAGAATAGTGAAAATACTAAAAAACTGAAAAAAAATAAAGCTTAGATTTAACCCTCTTGTTAAGACATGCAATTCATATTATCCTACACTTGTCTGAATCTGAGTCAAGAGGGGCATCAACCACCTTGACCTCGACCTCCACAGTCTTTCCACCTAACTGGACTGAGAAAGTGGGAAGAATCACGTGGGGTCTAAAAGAATGCCCATCAAATGTAGTCAACATGGTCATGGATTGAGACAAGGGAGGAGAGCCAATGGATTTCCAATAGGCTAGAGACATCACAAATGTCGAAGCACCTTCATCAATTACAGTACATTTGATGGTAATTTTCATGTTCTCCACATGGATTTGAAAGGCCACATGGTAAGGTATGTGAGGCTTAACGTCCATGACATAAAATTGATAACTTTTGAGCCACATGGGTCTAGAGCTCCTAACGTAGATAACAAGGTGTTCCTATATGAAGGACATGTCTGGAGCACCTCCAAAGCCGACATCGCGCATGGGGTTTGGCCCAAATCCTCAACAATCGAGTAATTTTTTAAGGCTCTAGCATTGGGATTATGGGAAGAGCGCTTAAGTACTCCTTTCGGAATATGAGATGGAGATTCTGGCTTATCGATCTACAAGGGTGTTTCTGGTTGAGGAGGAGGCTCTAGACCTAAAACATTCTGTGAAAAAACGTAATTGTGAAATTGAGTGGCTACATCAATCTAAGACTTAATTATATCAATGCAAAAATGACCACCTTCATGTGCCAAGGGTTTTTTTTTCCCACTCGATTCATTTCTGGTGTTAGAGGTCCCGGAGGCCATATTATAGTTATATGGAAACAGGTTCATCAGCACAACAAGATGTTGCGCAATGAGCCTAGTTATTATACTATTTCTTTGTCAACAAGCACAATGTTTGGAAGGTATTCAGATGAGGCCCGAGGGTATTAGAAAGACAAAGCAATAATCAATTATCAATAGAACAATTTTTTAATATTTGGCACAACGTTTGGATATCCAGACTCCAGAGGAAAGCACGGTACACTATTTCGACGAAATTGTAACTTCATATTTTTTTGAGAAATTGTTTATTATGGATGTAAGTAATGTAAAATACTTCATGGGTTCATTTTTTTCAGGGCCTAATTTCATTCACCTAAAAACATAGTAGAAGAGCATAATTAAATTCAAATACCCACAAAAAAATTGAACTTTTCCTTTGAATTCTAGCATAAACCCGAGTATTTGAATTGTAAGGACATGTAGTGGAAATATGTGTACTTTTGTTGTCTTCCTGTGTAATATTCATGTGGGTTCTTATAATCAGGGAATGGGTGATTAATTATCACATCATGGAGAAAAGATAATTACATCAGACAAGTAATATGGTTATTGAGAAAATCCTGCCCTTAAAAAGCCAAAAAGAGAAACATATGAGCCTGCACACCAAGATGAAGCGACTTAACATCTCCATGGAAAACACTAACTTTGATTCTCACAAGAAAGGCCAACTTATTCTTAAATCTCCTTAAATATCCTAGGCCAAAATGGGAGGGGTCCTGCTGAAAAGTGAATTTACACAAACTGTTCCACAAAAAATCAATTGCAATCAATGGCATTGTCTGCCACAAGGAGTTACAATTATTCCTAATCATCCAAGTGTCTCCCATAAGAGGACATTTCCACAAAAGCACGGTAGTGAAAAGGAAGTGAAATTTATCTTGGAACCATGTCCAAAACATTTTGGCAGACTGACATCTCCAAAAAGAATGTTCAATCATTTCATCCTTGCCACATATAACACAAGCAACATATGTCACACCGAGTTTATGAAGCCTGCTGCATTTTCATAACGGGTGGCATGAGATAAAGGAGCATGATTCAAGCATCCCATATTTTGTGCCTAACTTCCCATCTATCAATCATTTGGATATTATCTCCCTTTGGAAACAATTGGGGGAGAAGATGGCTACCCTACATGCTAAGTTGGACACTGAGAAGTCACATGATAATAAAAAATTGTGAGAGCTTATATAGAAAGTCAATTTTTTACTCAAAGAAGCAAAATATATACAATGAGCATTTCTAGAAGGATACTAGAAAGAGTTAGCTCATTTATCCTACAATATAGGATTGGATGGGATTGCTTCAACACTAGGAAAACCCATTGAGGAGTTAAGAGAGAGATTAAATAGCTCAACAATGAGGCTCGAGCACTCAATAATCCTTTGGAGAAGAGAGATAAGTTTTAGGAGATTTAGGTTGTGGATGATAAAATCATCGAGCTACATGATGCAACCTTAGTATATAGAAATGCTCTCTAAGAGTTTAGACCAGGCTGCCCATGACACTTAGATTTGTAGTAGTTGGAAGCATTTGTAGATACAAAATGGGAAGAAATAATGTAGATGCAATTAGTAGAACTCGATTAAGAGAAAGATCAATATTGCATTGTTGGTGTTTCAATTGTGTTAAGAGTACCAAGTAGTTAGATGTATTCAAGCAATTTTTGGCTCATGCTCTTACCTTTATTCAAGAATTGGCCTCTTCATTTCAAGGGGAATTAGAAGATCAGTTAACATCGAAGCAATAGAATTGACTCAAGGGTGATTCAATGGGTGTGGTAGAGGCTTGCTGGCCTTCACTTGCTTTGGKATTTTTGTGCAAGAAATAAGAATGATGGGAATTGTGATATTTGGATAGCTTTGACCATTTCAAATGGACCCTCAACTTTAGCTAAAGAACAAGTGGGAAAAAACGTTTTTGCAGGTTAATTTGGGTACTATTTATTATGTAAGCATAGTGTTGTGAAAGACAACCATTATTAGTTAAGCCCAAAATTGGCATGTCAGGGATGCCTTGAAACTCCTTGTCAAATGCAAAGAAAAGGGATGGATCCTAGTTTGGTCACTCTTATAGTCAAACCTATACAACATATAAACATAATTCCCAACAAAAATTCAATGACTTTCTTAAATAGCCCTCTTCATTGCATCTTGCTTCAAAATAAAAGTATCATTCCACAATGTTTACTAATGCATACTCAACATCTCCTGAAGCTTAATATACCTACATCAAATGAGGGGTATTTCTGCCTATACCTAGATTATATTGCAAATCATTGTTTTTGTTTACATTACATAATCCTTTGCATTTAAATCAAATGGAAACTCATTACAGAGACATTTCTACAAGATTTACAACATTTTCTAGTGTCTTTGGGTCTTATAGGACTTCCTCAGCTTGCTTTTGAAAACCAAAGATAGTATTCATAGTCCTTCAAAGTGAAGTGTGACATAGTTTCCTAAATATTCAAACATATTCTCAACACCAACTGTTACAAAGCCATTATGAATCCAGTAAGGCACAATGTTGTCATTACAAGTAGTAGATCTCTCAGCTATCTCATTTTAATGATGGGAAATATAAGATCCACCCCTCCACCATGAACATAAAAAACAGTAGCCCAAATGTGCAACACTCATTGTATTGTAGTCAATATTCCATCTTGGCTCATCAAATACTATTATTTTCCTTTCTGAATCTTCCTGGCGAATTCCAAACTTGCCTAAAATGTTGCCTACTATCATCTCCATTTTATCGGGCTTCAATCCACTAGTTTCCAATTGATCATGGAAAAGAAGATCATTTGCAGAAAAACCCATACTTGATGGTAAACAACTGATTATAGATGCACCACTTAGATCTTTTGATGCAAAATTTGACTCTGCAACAACTTGAATCTTGGCCTTTTTTTAAACATAAAAAGAACTTTCTTGCAGTGGAGAGATATTTATTGTACATAGAAGTGTGATATGTGTATTTGTCTCCAATGTCCAACCATCAGGAAACACATCCTTCTCTTTGCTATTTTTACCTTTCAGAGTGGAGCTTTCAACTACATTATTTTCATGAGAAGGTATTTCAGACCTTTCACATGCACAATTAACATGCGTTTGGGTGCCCCTCTTTCCAACTCACCTTGCCTTGCCCTTGGTTTCCCTACCTTGGCCAGGCTCTTCGTGTGTTTGGCCAGGTTGATTAACATGTTGAAAAATTGTTACATCATAGGAGTGGCCTGTGTTATTAAAATATGAGACATAGGGGGTTTTAGTTGCATCCACAAGAAGAGAAATAACCTGGATAATTGATCAACAAAGGGAGACTGAGCTTCATTGAACCAATTTTTCAACATGTTAATCAACAAGAGGGTCGGGTTTGTTGTAGATATGTCAAACAAGCTTCCCATAACAATTCGATCTTAGAAGCCTGAGGGGAAAGTTACTTTTTGGTTTCTTGGAAACTATATTTATGTATATATGAGTAGTGTTGCAAAAAATGATGGTTTTGTTAGCCAAACTATATGAGGTTTAAATTTTGTTGTGCAAAGGAATTGTCCTGTAAACAATCTATAGTGAATATAATGATGTTGGAAAGAAACAAAATTTCCAAATCAATGGCATCCATGATCGGCTTGTATGGAGGTCTAGGATTTGTAGTGTTATTCCTATTCTACCACATCACAAAATAGTGAACAAAAAATAAATGAAAAACAATACCCTCGTATACCGATCAGAAAATTAAAATGAAGCTTCGTTATTATAGCAAACTTGTCGCAACATCCGTCAAATGCAACATATTTATAGATTTTATAACATCGCAATTCCGACATTATAAAAACCTAAGTGACTGTTAGTATTTTGACTTGGTCAACATACTAAGGTGACCGTTGGAGGGTGAAAACCTAGTTTCCACAACATCGCAATTGTGATAAGAATCTTCACAAACGTGGCAAGAGAGACGACTATGTCACAAACGTGGCAAGAGAGACGACTAGGTGGAAAATGTGGAAAAAGCGACAAAAACGAGGCAAGAGAGACGTCAACATGGAAAGAGAGAGGTCAACATGGCAATACTGACGTTATCGGGCAATACGATTTTTTTTTTTTTAATTTCCTCTATTTTTCGATAGTATGGACAATTTTGTCCATAACACCGCAAATAGAATGTCAAAAATTTTACAATATGTACTAGTGTGAGAGGCGGTACTTTCAAGGTTTCGGTCTTTTCTACCCTACCCATATGGTGGACCTGACTTATGTCTTCTCACCTATGCATCAATTATACATTAGTTGCTTAGTTCCTTGACTTAGGTGCCACATAGGTTACTTGGGGTTATTCTACAGGTACCCTGGGTCAGATAAGGGTCGGAAAACACACAACCTTTATGGAGGATTACCTCTCCAGGGGGATCTACCCGACTGGTTGTTAATCCCACGAGGGCCCTTATAACTGATTTTTTTACCTCTGATCTTTAACAGGGATTCTTAGGCCCCTCTTGGGTGAGACATGACTTTTGTAGGGAGGGAGGCCCCTTTTCAGCCACTTTACCTCGTTTGTGTGCATATAATTGGTCGTTTGATTTCTGGTGTGCTCTTTGATTACTAGTTGGCCCTAAGATTTATTTTTTGTATATTGAGTCTTAATTCATCATGGAGTTGGACCAGCATCCCCATCGGTCCCATCGCTTGTTACAGTTACCACCGGATTTTGATTCTTTGCCTTCTAAAAGGAATAGAGTTTTTAGACCTGGCACACACACCTCCACTATTCACGATGGAAAATGTTCATATCAGTGTGGATTGTTCGCCAGAATAAATCCTGATCTATACTGAACTCTTCAAGAAATTTTGAGATGTATTTGCTTGGTCATATGAAGAGATGCCAAGAATCGACCCTCGTATTGTCGATCATGAGATTAGAACTTATCCTAATGCTAAACCTGTTTGACAACGTCTTAGAGCTATCAATCCCTAGAAGGCCCCTACTATTAAGGCAGAGGTAGAGAAGCTACTTAATGTTGGCTTTATCTACATGGTTCCCTTGAATGAATGGGTATCCAATCCTGTTCCTATGAATAAAAAGCAAGGAACCATCCGTGT
This sequence comes from Picea engelmannii, assembly GCA_009831015.1. Lineage (NCBI taxonomy): Eukaryota > Viridiplantae > Streptophyta > Pinopsida > Pinales > Pinaceae > Picea > Picea engelmannii. The sequence goes on from ML777633.1 coordinate 778,797, forward strand.
ATGGATGGAATTTCATGACCTGAACAAATCTTGTCCTAAAGACAAATTTTCAACACCTTTCATCGATCAGATTCTCGACAAGTGTGCAGGAAGCGAAGTGTTTTCTTTTATGTACGGATTTTCAAACTATAACCAAATTAAAATTAAACCTGAGGATCAACACAAAACGTCATTTATTTTTCCTTGGGGTACTTTCGCATACCGTAAAATTCCTTTCGGCCTTAAAAACATCGGAGAAACCTTCCAACATGCTATGACCTTCACATTCCATGATCTTAATCATATAGTCAAAGATTAGCTTGACAATCTTGTTGCTCACTCTCATAAGAGAGTGGATCACTCTGCACACCTTCGACTTGTTTTTGAAAGGTTGAACCCTCATAAGTGCAGCTTTTGCGTTAGGTCTGGTCATCTTTTAGGATTTCTAGTTTCTGAGACTAGGATCATGATAGATCCATTAAAGTTTGAGGCAATACTTTGATTGCCTCCCCCACGCACTATTCGACAACTTCAAGGTTTACAGGGGAAAGATAACTTTTTACATCGATTTATAGTAAACTATGCCAATATCACTAAGGGTTTCATGTGTCTTTTGAAGAAGGACACCCCTTTTATCTGGGATGAGCGAGCCCAAGAGTCCTTCGATTCTTTGAAGAAAGCCTTAGTATCGGCGCCTCTGCTGAAGTCTCCTAAATACATTAGGGATTACTTGCTTTATATCATCGTGTCTGAGGAGACGATTTGTATGGTTTTGGTTCAGGAGGATGTTGAGCTCCACAAGCATGTCATCTACTATCTTAGTCGAAACTTAGTCAGTCCTGAGCTCAATTATTCTCACGTTGAAAATCTAGCTTTGGTTTTCGTTCATGCAATCCAACGTTTATGTCATTATATATTTCTTTCCAAGACTACTGTGGTGGTCGATGTCAATCCATTTCAATACGTCCTTACTAGGCATATCATAGGGGGGGAATATAATAAATGGATTATCATTTTACAATAATTTGATCTCGATTTTGCTTCTGTGAAATCCAAGAAATCACTAGTCTTCGCTGAGTTAATATTTGACTTTCCACGATTAGATGAGGATGTTATCCATGTTTACTTTTTTGCGGACGAACACATTTTCCTTGTCACGTCATCCGACCCCTGGTATGGAGACATCATTCTCTATCTTCAAACCTTGAATTTCTCTTAGCATCTCTTGAGAGATGACTTATGACATGTACAATACCAAGCTAAGAATTACACTATCGTCAGAGACACTTTCTATCGTCGAGGAATAGACGATATCCTGCATTGTTTTTTAACTCATGAGGAAGTCGAGTCAGTCCTAAACTATTGGCACAATGGGGCTTGTGGTGGTCATCTATCCGGGCTTGTGATAGACAAGAAAATTTTGTGAGCCAGTTATTTCTGGCCATCTATATTTAAATATTGTGTTGAAGTAGTTAAGAAGTGTCACTCATGCCAGGTGTTCACTCGGAAAATGCACTCACATCCAACCCCTCTTCACCCAGTCATTATCGCCGGTCCCTTCACCAAGTGGGGGGTGGACTTTGTGGATTGCAACCCAACTTCGGTTGGGGGGAATCCGCACATTATCATGGTCGTCGACTACTTCACTAAGTGGTTTGAGGCCATGCCTACAGTTAAATCCGATAGGAAGACTATCACCTTCTTCGTATTCAATCAAATTATCGTCTGGTTCGATATCCCGAGTGAGATTGTCACTGATCATGGCAGTCACTTTCAGAATGAAATGATGGAAGAGCTATCATCTAATATGGGGTTTAAACATGGTCATTCTTCCCCTTATTACCCCCAGGAAAATGGGCAGGTAGATGTTGTCAACAAGTCTCTCAAGACCATTTTGCAGAATATTTTCAGCCAAAGTAAATCTGACTGACACATTATGCTATATCCTGCACTCTGGGCATACCAAACCTTGGTCAAGACTGCCACCGGTTTTTTCCCTTTCCAGTTAGTACACAGTGTGGAGTCGATATTACCTATTGAATTTCAACTCCCTTCTCTTAAGTTGTCAGTCATGCTCCTACCTGACACTTCCAATCTCAAGTGATGCCTTGTACACCTAGAGAGTCTGAACGAGTAGCATTGAGATGCCTCTACGACTATCAAGGAAAACAAAATACATGTCAAGGTTCAATACGATAAGTCTTTCTATCCTCGGTTGTATGTTGAGGGTGACTTGGTCCTCTTATATGATCAAGACAAAGAACCACTGGGGGTAGGAAAGTTTAAACCCATGTGGCACGGTCCCTATATTGTGCGACATGTCTTAGAAAAAGGAGCCTATGAGTTAGAATATTATGAAGGGAATATGTTGGCTGAGCCCAGGAATGGGATCTACTTGAAAATATATTACGCTTGAGCCCCAATATTGGGAGGAACTCTTTGTATACTAATGTAATTTAGTGTATATATATATTCCCTTTCTTTTCATCTTCATATTGCTTATCGATTTTTCCCTTGGTTGGAAGATGTCAACGGAGTCTTTGGTCTACTTAGGCTTCACAGACGGAGCCAGTCATCATACACAGAACTTGGATTACGTCGCTTGGGTGGTTTACTCACCCAAGGGTCTACTGGTGTCTTAAGGTGGTGTATGCCTAGGTCCATCCATGAATAAAGTTAGTAGTATGTCATTTAAGTGGCAGTTACCACGTGTGTGACCTGACTTTACTCTGACGATTCCTATGGGTACATCTTTTAGAACGACAGTTTGATTTTATAACTTATTATCATGTACCTAGGAGTTATAATTATGTATCTGATGATTATGCTAATTTTGTTTTATATTGTCATTTGTCACATAACTAAAGAAAAGAAAAACATCTCATTAATGTACACATTGTAATATAAGTAAAGCCGAATATCCTTGCTTTATATATATTTCAAAAAATATGATGTTTATAGTACAAAATTGGGGCTAACACCCTCAATACACATATACAACTGATAATAAAATATCCACAACATCTACACCTATGGCACTGGAAGTGTGTCATGATAACAAACTACGGTGTTTGCGAGACGTCGAAAGAGACACACCCAAGATCTGGGCACACCAACCACTTATCGTCGCATGGATTCTGGCAGATCCTCTATCTGAACCATCGGAATCCTATGAGTCAAATGAGACAGGTTTCCCTGCACATTTTGAAGGACTCTCTCTGATTCTCCTCTCTCCGCCTCATCCCCCTGGTGCCTCCGATGATGTCGAGGAAGCCCATATGGTCATCGCAGACCCACATTTGCATCGCAGAAGAGTCTAGTTAGTACTTAAGAATCATCCAAAAATATTTTTGTTTCACTATACAAAAATTAAAAAAAAAATGAAATATTTAAAAAAAATTGACATACCTATGTCCTTGTAAGCGGTCCCTGGTGGTAGTGGAATCTCAGGGTCCCCTATGAATTCGATCGTTGCATAGGGGTAGTCATTCAGAGAAATGACCTGTCACCTCCACCAGTAGAAGAAATCCTCATTGTAGGGTGTGGGAACCCTACCTCCCCCATGTTGTCTCATTAACTCAATCCACTATGCCATGGATGGATCATGATATCCTCTCAGAAGGATCTCAACTCTAGGTCCCAAACCTGGAACCCACTCGAAGAAAAAGCTGCATAAGATAGAGGCAAACCCAAAGTTCCTCTTCCTACCTTGTTTGCACTCTGTCAACTGGATCTTCATATTAGCCAGTAGTGAGGTACACCAATCATATATTATGTGTCTCAAGCACTCTACAGCATAGAACATGAGCGGTCTCGATGTTTGGTGCAACGAAGTTGATCTTGTGATCTTGATCAACACGAGGAAAACAATATTGTGGCTGAGATTGTTTATCGCTCGGATGGGGAGTTGACTCCCAACCTTCGCGGTCCCTTCTACCTAGTGAGTGTCTATGTACTCCTCTATCTTCATATTGATCCCAACTCCCTAGGATTTGAGGTTCAACACCTCACCTCGGCGCGATAACCCAGTCAAAAAGTATATATCCTCGACTTCAATCCTCAATGGTTTCTCATTGAGGTTGAATATCTCACTATCAGGATCCCAATAATCCACAAACATCTCAAGAAACCTCACCTGGGCCCTCATCCCTTTGAGTGCCCAAAATTTGTACAAGACACATATTTTCAAGGCCATTTGGGACAACATCTACCTCCTCGTTCTCCCTTTCCCTCCATTCTATAACCATCCTACCAAATAAAAGTCAATTTTTGAGTTAGAAACCATAGAAAACATTGATTATGGACTTGTACGCAGGCTTCTGCATTTACAGTCGCGTATAGGGCTAAGTACACTAGCCCTGTATTTTACACAGTCGTGTATAACCTCATGTATACGCGACCCAATGAATGGTATCCCACGTACACCGAATTACTCAATTTGCGCCCTAATTTACTCAAATTTTGAAACCTAATTTAAAAATCTAATCCACTAGAAAGGAAGAGGAATTACCTAGTAGAAATGGTTTCTGATTTCATCACTCGACGCTCCCGCAATCACCAGTTGAAGATCGGAGGTAATTTGGTCCAATTTTCACTATTTGGGTAAAAATTCAATATGACATAGTATTTTTTTGTTTTATTGCTATTTATAACAATTTTTACCCACTTTCTATAGTTTTGAGTCATTTGTGTCGCCTAATGGACTAATACAACAGTGGATTGAGTTGGTTTTTGTAGTTTTCACCAGGGATTCTTGTAGATTTCAATGTTATGTGGATCGTTCGTAACCACGGGCATGTATTTTCACTACCCAACATATATGATAGGTATCCATTCCACCATGCACTTTTTCATTGTCCTATAACTGTCACTCATATGCCTTAGGTACAAACCCATTTTTTGCGACACAAAACCTTCCATCTACTATAAGACATGTCGTTATCAAGTGGTAGAGACTTACCAAACATGGGTGCCCTAGTTAGATCCTTTTCTTCATTCGGTTCCCATGCAAAGATTTTTTCCATAGGACCGGGAGTCTCTTATAGATAATACATGACTTTATGTTGAACCTCATTTCTCACTCATAAACATGTTGACCTATACCTAGAGGACTCCCAAGTGAGTTTGATTTAAGCTCTTTTCTGACTCGTTTTCAAAAAGCGAAAAGATTGTCGAGTGAACTTGTCTCTTTCACACTCGTAAATTGGATTTGAAAGGACGTCTATTTGGTACAACGTTATCCCTTTTTCAAACCAAGTAGACTAATATTACATAAAAGGACATTTTTTGGCGTTAAGTTGTGATTGCATCTCTTGCCCTTGCTTGCAGTATTGAGCCTATTATCAGTTCTTGATTTGTGTTATAAACCGTTTTCCTCAGCATTTTTTCATCCTCAACCAAGCTTATCCTTGTTTATATCCTTCGCAACTTGACACCCTATACCTAGTAGGGAACATTCCCTCGAGTGTCCATCACCTACATGCACCTCCTTGCATTGAGCATAGGTATGTTCCATTGCTGGAACTAGTTTTTCTTACTTGCGACACTCATTCCCTCCTCTGTATCATAGCATTCATTTGACTATGAAAAAAAAAAAAAGTGTGCAGGAAGGGAGTATTATCTTATATTGGCAGCAGTCGTGTCGACTTTGAACAGAGCAAAAAAAATTTCAGTCCACTTGTCATCATAATTTTGGGTTTAGCATAGCCTTAGGAAGTTGAGCTCATTACAAAGAATTTTCTCCCCTGACTAGTTACTCTTCCAGTCCCTAAGGAGAATTTGATTGACACCTCCTGCATCTCATGGTTTCATCATTGAGTCTATGTTGTCTGAGTCTTCCATATGTCTCATGCTCTTGTTCAAAGGATGCCTATCAACCTATGCCAGCCATTCCTCGGAACTCTTGACTTTTCATGTTGGCCATACCCTCAGTTTGTCTCAGAATCACATGAAGTTGTAGTCATATTGCGCACCCTGGTCCTACTTTCCTCATTGGTAGGTAAACTTGAACCGGGCAGTCAACATTTCATTATAGGTCGTTGACTGGGTGGTTTCCCTTGTGTTCGACGGAAAGACATCTATTCACACATTGGGATTTGTGCAATGTCTTGGATTCCATTAGACTTATTGGTGGTTTCCTCGCCTTTGTCAATGGTTTTCCTCATTAGCTGCTATTCAGAGGGTCTTTTTCATGTACCTCTTGCACCTTGCACATGAGAAAAACGCATAGGGTCGTTGGTTCGTGAACATGTTCTTTGTCCAATTTCCTCCAAATTATAAATCTCCTGCTTTGTACCTCATGCTGAATGATGAGAGATGCCTTAATGTTCTCCTTTCAGTAGGTCTCCTTCCATCGACTTCAACTCATCTATTCTAGAGATGAGACCTAAAGTCCTATGAGTGCCTAGAAGCTTGTAGTCATTAGTGGCAGGTTCTCTCACCATCAATAGTTGGGAATACATCAATGTCTCATGATCAATTGATTCTTCAAGTGTTCGACCCCGATTCCTTTATTCACACTTGTAAGAATGTACTCAGTTCCTTGGTACCTACTTTCATCATCGGTAGGATGTCTCACATTTTTTAATGGTATACCTCAATGACCGATAATAAACGAAGTCTCATTGTGTTCGACCTCAACTCCTTTATTCACATGATGTATAATTGCACCTATGGTGGATTGTGTAGAAGATTTGAAGACATTAGTTTGTAGTCACATCTTTCCTAAGTTGTTGCTACCTTTTCATTGGACCAGTATCTGTGTGACTTCAATGATCATGGGAGTTCAAATTGTACTCCATTGTATACATATATCTTCAGATTGATTTTGAGACTAGTTTCACTGGGCCTTGTTCGTGACTATGATAGCCTTTGGCAAGTAACCACATTTTTATTTTCCTATTTATGGCCATGGAAAGTTGTTTGGTATATTTTCACATGGATCTACAATGTAATTCAAATCGGCATCCATGTATGCAAAGTCGGTACAGATTGTAATGAGCAACTAGTTCATCTAGTTGGGTCTCCATTACTCCACTTCTGGGTCTTATAATGTATTTTTGCCATTGTAGATACTCCTCTGACCTCACACATTAGGGGGCATCTGTTATAGCAAGATTTGACTCACCCCCTACAATATTGTACACATGGCCTTTTTCCATTTCCCTATGCAGACTTGAAGTCCCTTTTTGCAAATCCCGGAGCTAAAAACATGATTTGTCCACATATACGTGCCCTGCCTATATTATAGAATGTGTGTATGTGGGTTGCACCATTACAGCCCGCATACATCGGGAAATGTGCCCAAAATTAAAAAATGGTGTCGGGTTTCCATGTCACATCACGAGATCAATGATCCTTGGCCTTCCATATACTGGAAATGTTCTGACTTGGCCCTTCATTTCTAATTGAAGACTATAAATCGTCCAAATCCAAGCTATGGAAAAGAGGAGAAAGAATTCATCTTTGAGAGCAAAGTTACTCTGGAGAAATTATTCACTTCACATTGAGTCTACATCTCTTTGTCCTTTAAGTCTGAACACATTGTTCATCCCCCAAGTGTGATGTCCCATCCCCAAGATTAGGCCAGCAGGGAGTGACTTAGTAGTCTATATGTTCCCGTAGACTATAGTCAGGCACAAACAGGGAACAAGATGGAGAAATAAGGAGGAATTAATGGCTAAACGATGAATTGAGCCAAAATACTTAGGAAAAGTCACTTAAGCCTAAGTCAACGAAGAATTAGAATGAAAAGGTGTTAAGGGGGGACTTAATTGACAAATAAATCACTTATGAGGAAAGGCGCCTA
>ML777633.1:789842-816680 GCA_009831015.1 Picea engelmannii
TAAAATATATTGTTTACCAATTTAAATTTATTTATATCTTAACATATATAAAGATCTTAAAATATTTATGGGTTTTGTTTCGAGACAAAGAAAAAATCAATATTTTACCAAATTTATCAAGATTTACAATTAAAAAAAATAAAAAATTGTTTGATTATGATAAAACCGTCAAACCTTGGGTTAATGCATAACCTCATAATCACAAAGTTATATATTTGCACTTATATGATGACTTTTCACATAATACTAGAATAATTGCACGTATATTATGTTGAATAGAAGGTTCAAGACTAGAATGGATAAAAAAATATTAAAAGTATGCGTAATATTAAAAATAAAAATAAAAAACAAAAATTAAATTTATTTTATGATACTTTGTGATATATATGTTTTTTTTTTTATGAATATTATAATATAAATTAATTTAATTTTTAACATTTTATTAAACTTGAACAATAGTAAGAGTCATTACATACATGTGCTTTTTGGATAGTGAATTTCAATAAAAATGTTTTTGATATTCAACTTAAAAAAAAAAAATATATATATATATATATATATATATATATTATTTTATTGTAATAGTTTTATAAAGATTTTATTAAATTGCTTATTACAATTTAATATAGAGGAGAGAAAATATATTAAAGATATTCAATTATGCTCTTTAACTTTATGGAAGCAAAAATAATTCATTTAATGAATTCCTTAAATGTCTAAAAATATCAAAGAATTAGATGCAATTAATAGTTCATTTGTTAATATCCCATATATGATATCTAATATAACAATATGGGACAAGAATAGTTCATTTGTTAATATCCCATAAATGATATCAAATATAATAATATGGGACATGGGACATAAGAGGTTTGAGTAATTTAAAATGGCTTTGTTGTTCAACGAGGAATTGAATTGGACTTGGGTTGGTGTGGTCAATTATGTGTAATGGAAGTAAAAGAAATTTTTATGAAAACGAAGTCGAGACCGCCCACCTGTACAAAAAAATTCTTTCAAAGAGTGCATTCTCAAAATACTGTTAATATGATAGCAATGTTAATATGATAGCAATGGCGGTAAAGTTCTCTACGAAATGAGAGAGGGTTTTTATGAATTGAATTTAAGGAGACAATTAGAGAAACAAGAGAGGTTGGATAGTGGTGGTCCATAGCATGAGTCTAGTACCAATATAAATGACCTCCTGCCATGCCAGAAAAGCATACATGTTCTAACCAGATATTAAGTCTTTCAACATTCTCCTCCACCTGCACACTAATCTCTATTACAACGACCAGACCCTTATTACAACGAACGACTCTTTTGGAGTTGGTACACCCTACAATGACAATGAGTCAATGGTTATCTCTTTCCAATTGGCCAATGGCCACGGTTGTTTGTGATTTCCTATTCCACCAAATTATACCCCACTGCGAGAAAGGCAAGGGACATTCTTCTGCGGGACTGAAGATAAACGATCGGTATACATATAAATGCCAAAGCTTACCAACTGATCACAGCAATCTTAGCTAAGGTTTCATAGTTTAAGCTTCCCAGCAGATCACATCAATCTCAGCTAGGGTTTCATAGTTTAAGCTTCCTAGCTGATCACAACAATCTCAGCTAAGGTTTATAGTTTATAAGTAGAAGGACAAAAATGTTGAGATCAAAGACGTTGCTTTTCCCTTGCCCTTCCCCAGATGTGAAGTACTTGTTAATTGTCATCCTATTTATCATCATTTACCTGGATATAGCAGCAGGAAAGCATTGGCAGACAACCAAGAATTACAAGTTCAACGTAACTATATATACTACAAATTTTTTATACTATGTTGAAGTTCATTGGGGGTGTTTGATTATATTAACCTAATTATAAATGCATTGCATTGCAGGAGAGGCTAAAGAATGTAACACGTCTTTTCCACACAAAACCTTTGATTACAGTGAATGGAAAGTATCTAGGACGTACAATTGTTGCTCGCGAGGGAGATCGGGTAATTATAAAACTTGTAAACCACGTCAAGGACAACATCACTATTCATTGGTAATTATATTAATTCTATTCACTCATAAATGCGTGAACAGGTTGCATGCAATAGTGAGATCTACTGAATAGTAGTATTGATTTTAGAGATCATGTATGCAGTCATGGGATTCGACAACTGAGATCTGGATGGGCGGATGGTCCTGGTTATGTCACCCAATGTCCAGTTCAAACTGGAATGAGTTATGTTTATAACTTCACCATTGTAGGATAGAGAGGAACTCTTTGGTGGCACGTGCACATTTCTTGGTTAAGAGCTAGTGTACACGGTGCCATCATTATATATCCTAAGCCACACGTTCCCTACCCATTTCCCAAGCCATACAAAGAAGTCCCCATTATTTTGGGTAAGTTTATATATCCTAATTCTTTATGGATCATATGGACCTTGTAACTATGGCAATGGCCATTTGTCAGAGCCCATCTCAGATGGAATTTAATAAGTGCTCCCCTTCACTTTGCAGGAGAATGGTGGAATGCAAATACCGAGAAGGTTATTGAGCAGGCTCTCCAAACATGAGGTGGTCCAAATGTGTCTGATGCCTACATTATAAATGGATTTCCTAGACCACTTTACAACTGCTCCTCTACTAATGGTAATTTTATTTAAATATATTTCAAGAAACTTATTTATTGGGTAGAAATGAGGATGGCACTCATTGATTGACCATGCCATGCTATGTAGATATAGTCGCTCTGAGTGTAGTTCCTGGGAAGACATATCTTCTTCGAGTCATCAATGTTGCACTCAATGATGAGATTTTTCTTCCCATTGCAAATCACAGTTTGACTGTAGTGGAGGTAGATGCAGTTTATGTCAAGCCTTTTCAAGCAGACACTCTTGTTATAACGCCATACCACCAATGTGTTATTCACTGCTAATGCTACTGTTAATGTTGGCGAAGTTAAACAGTTTTTCATAGCAGCTCGCCCATTTGCTACAGGTGGTGGAACATTTGATAATTCCATTGTTGCAGGAATATTAAGCTATAATGTTCTTAACTCTACTAACTCCTCCACCATTATGATGCCAAAACTTCCAGCCCTCAATGACACAACCTTTGCAACCAACTTTAGTGGAAAACTTAAAAGCTTGGCTAACTCACAATTCCTGGCATTGGTTCCTCATACGGTGGACAAGAAGATTTTTTTTACGATTCTGAATCCTTGTCCAAAGGGAATGTGAAATGCCACATGCCAGGCACCCAACATGACTAGATTCACTGCCTTTGTCAACAACATTTCTTTTGTTCTTCCAAATATTGTTCTTCTTCAATCCCACTATTTCAAGCAGATGAAAGGAATCTATAAGACGAATTTTCCAGACAATCCTCCATTCACATTCAATTACACGGGCACTCCACCCAATAATACACAGGCTATGAATGGGACCAGAGTGAAAGTCCTTCCCTTCAATGCAACCGTATAGTTGATTCTTCAAGACACCAACATTTTCAGCACGGACAACCATCATGTCCATCTCCATGGTTTCAATTTCTTCGTGGTAGGCCAAGGTGTTGGAAACTACAACGAATCAACTGATGCACGAAACTTTAACCTCATTAACCCCGTCGAGAGAAACACTGTAGGATTCCCCAAAGGAGGTTGGGAAGCTATCAAGTTCCACGCGGAAAATCCAAGTATTAGATATATATTCTCATCTCATATTCAACGTTCCATTGCATCTTAATTCAAATTCAAATCAGTATATTCAATAGTATTAATCTAGTTCTGATGATTATATTTATGTTGTTCTAATGATTATATTTATGTTGTATATTTTATATGCAGGGGTATGGTTCATGCACTGTCATTTGGAAGTTCATATATCGTGGGGACTAAAAATGGTGTGGGTGGTAAAAAATGGAAAAGGTCCCTTCAATCTCTTATGCCTCCACCCTCAGACCTTCCTCCTTGTTTATCTCGGTCTTCCCACTATTGCATCCCATTTATTTCTTTTGTTTTCCCTACAATGATATAATTAGTGATATAATTAGGTTTTCTTCAAGAAAAAAATACACCAAAGAAAGTAGCCACGCACGAAAGGAGGATACAAGTCTATTAGGGTTTAAGCTATGCATAAAACAATCATTGGAATGATGTGAGAGTTCAATAAAAGTCAAGTTGCTTTCCATTATGTGTTTTTCATGTATTACAAGAGGCCTTCATTACATATATAATCAAACATCAAGCAGCTTCTCGTCAGGATGCTATGTTTTCAAAACATATTTGGGAAATTCCATTCATCATAGAGTTATTAAAATAATTATTTTATTTAATATTTAATTATTTAAAGCGATGCTTTGTTAAAATTTGATTTAGGCCTAATTATATTAGAGTATATTAGACATTATTAGTAATGAGGTAATCTAAGATTATTCGTCATAAAGTTATAGTAACATGGATAAAGTTGTTGAGTTTCATTATAAACTTAGATCTTGTAAGATATTAAAAGAGGTATATGGTTAATTTATGTATTTTTTGATACTTTAGGTTTTCAATCATTATTTTTTTATGAAATATACTTTATAATATGGGAACGTACCATTTTTTAACTAAATTACAATCATTATTTTTAATGGAATATACTTCATAATATGAGGATGTATCATTTAAGAATGGACTCTTCATTAAATAGAGAAAATAATTGTTGGTGAGCAATGGGGAGACTCGGGGTTTAACATTAATTCACCAACAAATCCCAAGATACCGTCCCTTTCATCATCACCCACAAGAAAGTGAAGTCTCACCCGAGGTACCTATGGGGACTATAGGAACCAGGCTTCCATAGTCATGAAGGGAATGGAGACCGTTCTAACATTCATTCTTACTTAACATCCACTCAACATGCAATATAATACCATGTGTGCGAAATCATAACACCATCATAATATATGACATATTCATCTTACTTAACCATTCAACACATGCACACAACCATGAGATACATATTCATATTAACCATACATGCATTACATGTGCACCATAAACAGAACATAAAATAAATACATCACAACATACATCATGATACAAAGATTTAACGTGGTTCACCCCAAACTGGGCTACATTCACAATGACTCATTTTTTAAATTATTCATTTAGGTTCAATCCTTACAACTGGTGCACATTGCACTCAAACAAGATACATCGGTTCTACCCAAAATACCCTAGTCGTTCTCTCATACAATGGACACTTAGCTCATTTTCTCATCTGTCACTTCGATTTCATCCCTGACTCTAATCACTACCCACTACCATTCCTTACTTTATCAACTAAATACTTTCTACCCAAAACCCATACATATTTATACATTGATGTTAGGGCTTATCCCATCGCAAAATGGACCAAATGGCCTAAATACTACTAACTAACTTCTATCGTCCATGCGTTGGCTCCTAATATGTGCTAATTGTCTTCTACGCACGCTTCTCCTTAGTATATTTGTCGCCCAGTTCCCTCTAGTGCGATTCCCAAAACTTACCCAAAATGTCCTACTCCAACAGATCCCCAACAATCACGTGTGGCTTGCTTCGAGGTTTCTATGAACTTCTGGAATGTCTCCCTTGCAGCTGTGATATTTTTTCTTGCTTGTGCTAATATCTCTTATGTAGTAGTGTTAAATTAGAATGTTCTTCCTGGGTAGTTACTGAGTCAAATAAGCAAGGAACTCCTTCTTAACTTTATACTTCAATCTGGGTAGATGGTTTTCTTGTTTCTCAAGTATCACTAATATTGAAATACCCAGGTTCTTACTGCGCAACAAGTTTTCTTCCTTTGTTCTTCGTGTTCCTGATCTTCTTCTTGATCCTTTTCAGTTACGACCTCGTTGCCTTCCTATTTTGGGGAAGTTTTCTAACCTTAGATATGCTTCCTCCTGTAGAGTTTCAATCTTCAGTGCATGAGCCTGTTGTTGCACCCTCATCTCTTTTTCTGGTGTTTTTTTTTTCTTACCACGCTGTTTCTTTGTGGCTCTTGGGGAATCTCATTCTTTTGTTGACTCCATAACCCTTTGAAACACACCCGAACTTCTCTGTAACACACTCAGATTTCTCTGCACCACTAGCTCATTATTCTCTTGAATAGGATTTTCTTATCGCCCCTTTTTCTACTATTATGGACCGTTCTGATAAGTTATCTTCCTTTGCCTTTCCACCATTTACAGTCCCATATCATTGTACTCTCATGCAATGTTTTCCATATTCTGCAATCATTCTGGAAGTTCATAGAGACCTGGAAGCAATCTTGAAGTGGCTCAGGATGAGCCACAGGTGAGTGTTGGGGGCTTGTTGGAGCAGGACATTTTGGGTAAGTTTTGGGAATCACATAGGAGCAAATCGCACGACAAGTTAGCAAAGGAGAAGCGCACATGGAAGATAGTTATTGCATATTTAGGAGCCAACACACGGAAGGTGGAAGTTAGTTAGTAGTAGTTAGATCATTTGGTCCATTTTGTACTATATTAATCCCTAACATCAATGTATAAATATGTGTGGGTTTTGGGTAGAAAGTAGTTAGTTGATAAAGTAATGAGTGGTAGTGGGTAGTGATTGGAGTTAGAGATGAGAGAGAAGTGACAGATGAGAAAAGGAGCTAAGTGTGCATTGTATATGCGAATAGATAGGGTATTTTGGATAGAAATGATATATCGTATTTAAGTGCATTGCACACCACTTGTAAGGATTGAACTTAAATGAATAATATAAGAATTCATTCGTTGTGGACGTAGCCTGGTTTGGGGTGAACTATGTTAAATATTTGTGTCATTATGTATGTTTTGATGTGTTTCTTTTATGTTTTGTTTATGGCGCACATGTAATGCATGTATGGTTAATATGAATATGTATATAATGGTTGTGTGCATGTGTTGAATGGTTAAGTAAGATGAATCTCTCATATGTTATGTTGTTGTTATGATTTTACACACAGGGTATATTGCATGTTTGTTAAGTAATAATGAATGTTAGAATTGTCTCCATTCCCTTCGTGACTGCGAAATATTGTTTCTTGCAGTCCCCATAGGTACCTCGGGTGAGACTTCAACTACTTTCGGGTGATGTTGAAAGGGCCAGTATCTTGGGATTTGTTGGTGAATTAATGTTGAACCCTAGGTCTGCCCACTACGCACAAATAATCATCAAGCTCATCCTTGTGATAATCATTAATACATATATGTTAAAGACTAATTTCAAGAAATATAACTCAAATATTTTCCTCCTTCCTAGAATAATTTTAATTATGATAGTGTTGTTATAATTTTCCATTCATGCAGAGAAGTTGCATGATTAGAGATGTTAAAAATTGCAAGTGTACAATGAGATAGTTGGACATTAAAGAAAAATATCTTACACGTGTCAAAGATCAAGACACCAAATTCAAGTGGTAGAATCCTTAAAGATAGGCTTACATCCAATACATCATTCTCTTTACCGTATCTCTCTATTTATTACGAGAACCAAAGAAATACCAAAAACATGATCTCCATAAACACTAAACGATATTATATTATTATTCAATGGTACACAATTACAATGAGGGTCCTCACTCTTATAAAGAGCTTGACAGACCGAAACCCTAAAACATGAAAACCCTAATATTTTGACCTAAAGTCACTAAGGCGACTTTGTTACATGGGTAATCCTTATACCTCTAATACTATTGTGTGAAAATGACCCTCCATGATATTTAAACAAAGATCAAGACCCTATAGGTGAAAGGACACAAATCAAGTGTCAATGTAATTGAGAATAGGAAGATCATCAGATCACCTATATGCACAAGGTAGAATTGTCAAATAACTAATGTACAAAATGCATTAAAGAAACAAGTAATTATATCACACATGACTAGCGCATTAGACCAAATTAGTCTTTTCATTCCCCTGATTTATAATATCATAACATCCTCTCATACAAACAACATGGGTTATGAAAATGGATTTACAAAAAGGTGAAGGAAGAAGGAATTACACCTATCCCCCTCTAATGACAACTCACTTCACACCTAACATCAAGTGAAGATGAAGAAACTTGTCTTATATCAAGGGCTTTGTGAAGATGTTTGCATCTTCATATTTGGTTCATAAACAAGCGAAGTCAACAACCTAATCATGTATAAGCTTACAAATAAGATGCATGTGTATCTCTATGTGCTTAGTGCATCAATGTTGAATTGGATATTGACCAAGAATGATGCCATATTAAGTATTTCAACCTCAATTGGTCGAGTGGGGTTACTGGAAACCAAACTCAAAAAGGATTTGTCAAAGAGAAAGTGCTTGATAGTTAGTGCAAATTGTTTCTAGATATACTACACCTCATCTAAAGAAAGATAAATGACGTGATGTTTCTTGCATGACCAAGTAACACAACTAGAACTAAGTTTGCATATATAACCTATATTGTACTTCTGATCCCCATGGTCATAACCACAGTCAAAATCTACAAAACCAGTGGAAAATATGTTGAAGCCCCTAAACTATATTGAATGTCAAACTAAAATGTACCTCAAATGCACCAAAATCTATGTTTTGATGCTTTCCAATGGATCTCATGTAGATCTTGCATAAAGATCTGCCAAGCTCGAGGATTAAAAAGAAGGACCTTTTCTAGTGTGAGGAGTGTATAAGAAAAGAAGGACTTTTGCTTACACGAGAGTGAGGAAATATCACTCGTTGGGTGAATAGATTCTATACAAGTGTTGATGCAGAGAAGATTGGATCACAAAGGTATGTGATTCAAGATCTTGGATAGGTGTAGAAAGACTTTCATATAGAGGTCATACAGGTCAAGGAGAAGAGAAAGGAAAGGTAGTTGTAGGTGGGTTTCAGCTGATAGAATCCAAAGGAAAGTGTAGCATCGTACGAAAGTCGTCATATAGCGTTTTTGTACATGTACACGGGTTTTAGAGGGAACAATCATGTATGTAGGTCAGGTTTATAAAGGAAAGGCATGTACACCTTAAAATGTGTGCTAGTACAGGGTTGTACAACAACACAAGCATTGTTAGGTTTGTCTGTAGTTTATATTCTCTTAGTGGGTCATTTTCCCTGTTACGAGAGCCCTGATTTGACCTTAATAAAAGAACATTAGAAATGGATTTCCCTCCACGGTTTTTCCAGGGGTTTATACCTGAAAATATTGGTGTCTTGTGTGGGACATTTTGGTTTCCTATTTTATTCTTCCACTACATGTTTAGTTGATTACTCGTTTTCCACTTTATTAATTCCTGTGGGTCGAATTCTTATCTAGAGGCTTCTATTTTCACTTTAATATTTATTCTTCTGGGACGAATTCTCTTCTGGGGTATTTCCCTATATGTTCAATGGTTCTCTTTCTTCTAGAATCTTCTTCTCTTATGAGAAACATTGTCTAGGAGGAAAAGTACCTCCTCCAGCTACCAAACATCAACACTCCCTCTTAGCTAGGGAGGTATCTTTCACGATGTCTTCTTCAGGTATTCCATTGACCATGTTGCAATCAACTAGTATCACACAACAACTACCATGTCATCGGTAGCTCAAATCATCTGTCATGGTATCCAAGGCTATGCTACAGTTATCCAGTATCACAAAACTACCCATATTGTCTAGTGGTACACAACTATTGTTGTAGTCCAGTAATATACAACTACTACCCTAGTCCTCTTGACTTTGCTATGATAAAATAGTAGCACACAACTACTTCCAAGCAGTTTGGTAGTCTTCATGGAAATCAACTACTAGCACACAGCTACTACAATTCCATCCAATGGAACACAATTATTGTCAAGTCATAATAGTACACAACTATTGTCATAGTAGTACACAATTATTGTCCAGTGGTACACAACCAATGCAAGTGGTACATAACCATTTTTATAGTAGTACACAACTATTGTTCAGTGATACACAATCACCACCAGTGGTACATAAACATTGTAGTAGTAAAACAATATTGTCCAATGATACATAATCACCTCCAGTGGTACACAACCACTGTAGTAGTACACAACTATTTTCCAGTGATACACAATCACTGCCAGTTATTATCACCGAAATTTCCTCCACAAATGGTTACAGGAATCCAGCATCTCCAAACACCTATTA
This sequence comes from Picea engelmannii, assembly GCA_009831015.1. Lineage (NCBI taxonomy): Eukaryota > Viridiplantae > Streptophyta > Pinopsida > Pinales > Pinaceae > Picea > Picea engelmannii. Next base: position 799,968 of record ML777633.1, read on the forward strand.
ATTAACCTACAACCCTAAAAAATCATTTCCAAAAATCACAAACTATACAAATAGTTATAAAATTGACATGTGCAGAAACACTACAGGAAGCACGCACATGTGCGCAGGCCAAAAAATCCAAAAGAGCGCACATGCACCCGATGTGCGACTATGTACGATAAAAGTTATGCACTCTTGTGAACGGTGCATTTATGGTTCTTGTCGGCCCATCACCCACTTCTGGTTCAGCTCCCAAGTCGATTTGACCCTCGAATTTGAGCTGAATCCGAGTGGGGGGCTGGTCAAAGACCTAGGGTGCCCTAAAGGGCCCCTTGTTCACACTAAAGACCGGTTGGATAATGCCTCAAATATTTTCTATAAAAAGAGGCCATGGGTGCACTATGAATTCAAGAGTCTCATTGTATTGTTATGCTGCCTCTATTCTCCTACAAGGAACCTCTTTCCTTCTTGGAGCATACTAGCATCATCTCATTAAGTTATTCACCTCATCTCTTGAGGGAATAATATTGGATTTCTTCACCATTCACTTTATAGTTTTCCATTTGTAAGAATATCTCTCACATAGGGGACTCAAGAGCCCTTCCGAGGAGGAAGAGGGGATCCATAAGTCCCCCTTTTTCTTTGGTGTTTCCCACTAATATAATCTCTCCATTGGTGGCATGAATATTGATCAATTGTTTGATTGATTTTGGTTATAATTTCTTTATGCATTTTAGTTTCATTTCTTTAGTTGTTATTATCTTAGTTGTTTGTTTATTTCATGTGCTTGAGTCATTTTATTCATACACTAACTTTTGTCCTATCCAACAGACCCAACTGGACTTGCAAGTGTCCCTATTTTGCTCATTCAAGTGGCGAAAAGGATACAACATATTGGCGACCATACTAGAGAAAGGTATCAATTTCCTCCCTATTTGGGTTGTTTGAGAACTTATTTTTGACCTATTTACCTTGTATGGATCATAACCAGCCTAGCCCTACCTACAAAGAGCTGAATTCGGAGCTGGAAGAGGAGAATTTCATTTTAAAAAAAAATCTTGGACGAGTATCAGAACGTGCGCAGGTTTTCCATCCCACAGGCGTGCCTTCCAAGCATTATGCACCAACAACATTGTGTCTCTCAGTGCATTCTGCGCACAGTGTGCCAACATGTCCTCAGTTCTTTGTGCATTGGCACCACATGCACATCTGTGACCTGCGCATCTATCCAGAAATCCAACATTGTAATAGTTTTTTGTGATGTTTTGAAGGTCCATAGCCTTCTAAATATTGATTCTATGCAATTTGTAAATGCACCACACTTAGATTTCCTCTCCCCATGAATATTTAGTCAAAACATAGGCACTTAGGGGGTTAAAAAAGAACCATATTTCTCCTCTTTTTTTATTTCATTTGCCACATGGATGTTTTGTTTTGATTGTAAAAGATAAGCTAAAGATAATTTGCTATCACATATATAAACACTTGTATTGGGACCATAAATCAAACTTCAATCATTAAGTATGCTTTTCTCTCACACCATAGAGAGATATTGAGAATCAGAAAAACGATTGAGGGAAGATTTTATCTCCCTTAAAACCAAAATCTTTAGGAGAGGACAAAGCCCCCCTAGGTACCCTCTTAGTTTCTTTTCAAAACATCTTAAATTTGTAAGGGCCCATACATGCCCACATGTTGCAAAGTTAGGATAGTTTTTGAAGCTACTTTCTTAGTTTACATCACTAGGTGACTTTAAAGATTATTGTAATGGGCCTGTACATGCCCACATGCTTACAATATAGGATAGTTATTTGAATCTTTCTTAGATTATATCACATTAGGGAGTTTATAGGATTGGTAAGGACCCATGTGTCCACATGCTAGTTATTTAAGGACTTTAAAATTATGAAAGGTTGTACCAATGACATCTAGTAAGATAGGTAATCAAGATTTGTAAGGACCACAGGAAGTCCACATGTTGTAAGGTGACACCTAACTTATTAAAAATTTGGAAAATTTTATCACTTGTTCACACACAAAGTCACTACTCACTCACATAATTTCATCTCGAATTGTGGAGATTGAAGTAAGTTTCCTCCAAAGGGATCCTGAAATGTCCCACTATTTCTTGAAGGAATTATCCACTCCCACTTAATTCAAACAAGATTGGTTCAGACCCCCAATCTCTCAAAACAACCACATCTAAATTTTTTCTAAAAACTCACTAAGTTTTCCTCCACATGAGGTGCCAAAATAAATTGTTTAGTCTAGGTAGGATCTCGGGGATAGGCATCCAAATAACTCCACGTTATCTTATTTTCACATCTTCAAACATTAGAAGTTGACAAATAGGGAACTTTAAAATCCTCCAAGTCAAGTGTTCCTAACACAATAAGGCAGAGAGATACCCATGAAGGGTTGAAGGCTGAGGTCCAGTGGTTTTGTGAATCCCCCCTTGAGGCACCCACCTCTTGTAAGGGATCCGACCCGTGCCCCATTTCTGAGCCCGAAAATCTAAATGTCGCACTTTGATTGAGGTACCTAGTGGCCAAAATTTTAGGACATCTACCCAGGTAGAAATTGTGGGCTGCAATTGCACCTTGATCATATTTTGTGTGGCTATTGGGAAATGTCACCATCTCTTTCAAGATATCCACCCTCTACCCCTCATTATAACTAATTGTTGCATCCTTCACTAGTTTCTCTTCTGGTGGCTTCAGACCCCACTGTTGAGTGTTATTGGAAGGTCTAGTGCTATTTAAGAGGAAGGACGTTACGTATTTTTGGGACACGAGCATTTGTTTTATTTGTTCTCCAATGTGGAAAAAATCCACCTACCCACATGTATACTTCTTTTCAATTGATTTATGTATGATGCTCTTTTGATTACATGTGATTGTGAGATATATTGTGAAATTACAAAGTATACAAGTCTCTTATTCATTTATTGCTCTCATCACCATCTGCACCCATTCACTTTTCTAGTCGGACATCATAGGGGACCCACAGAATCCCCGTCGTTCCAGACACTTGCAAAATCTCCCTCCTATCCTAGGAGGATTTCCTAGTTTCGCCAACTCATCGACTCAACCATGTCACACCCCTGTGAGTGCTACCATTTTGGGATCAACGTTTCTTGGTTCCACTTTACTTGGGTCCACTTCCCAAGGTCATCCATCCACTATCTCTCCTTCACAAGGAGGTGGAGGGTACACTTCTTTCCAAGGGAGAAGTACAACCCCACCAAACCCCCCTCAAGGGTCAGGTCCACTACCTACTCACACCATGGCTAGAAATAATCCTCCAACGCCACTCCATATGCCATATTTGGCCTCCATCAACATACCATATCTGATAAAGCTCATGAATGATCCTATATTTCATGACCCCACGTGGCCTACAATGTCTACCAAACTACCTTCGAACATTCCCAAGTTTGAAGGAAAGGCAGGAGAAGATCCCACCAAACATATCATGACCTTTCACCTATGGTTCTCTTCAAACAATATCATGGATGAATCCATCCGATTAAGGTTATTTCAGCACACACTCACTGGTCCATCAACCAAGTGGTATGTGGATGAAAAATCAGGGTCCCATGTGACTTTTGAATCCTTGGCCAAAACATTTTTGACCTTCTTTCAACTACCAGTTCATCATGACAATGGTCTCAAACTTATTTCTGAGTTTAAACAAACCTCGGCCACACATATCACTGACCACCTTCACGAATGGGGTCGGTGACATAGTTTATGCAAAGCAGAAACCACCAAAGAACAATGCCTTGATTGGTTTCTCATATCACTCATTCCTCTTCTTACCAAAGATGTGGCCTCCACCTTCCCCCAAACTGAAGAGGCAACCATCAGCAAGGCTCAATAGTATGACCTCATGTATGCACAGTCATGATACTTATACACAGTACTACCTGATGCTCTGAGACCCGTACCATTTGTCTAGGACAAACTGGGGATGTCTCACTCAGCTGGTGGATTGATTGGTACCACGACACACCACAATCCGTACACCCAACCACCACCTATGTATGGTACACCTCAATATCCAACAATATATGGAGGACCCCCTTATTATCCTCCCCCCGCCTTATCAACATCCATACCCTGTTGCCCTTCCTCCACCCATTAGTGGACCCTCACCAGCACCCATGTTGCGCCCAACTATTCAACCAAGTTCTGGTACCCCCTCTACCTCTGCTTACACCCTGAGAATTAGTGAAAGTGCTACACCTCCGTATGTACCCTACAGATCATTGCCACAAAATAACATTGTAACTTGTTACAGTTACCATTGGATTCTGAGTCTTTTCCTTCTAAAAGGCATATAATTTTTAGATAGGGTGCACACACCTCCACTGTTCAGACTTGTGATTATACAAGGATGAGTAATGAATCGAGTCTTCAGAACACTAAGAACCCTTCGACTCCCACACCTACTATAGTTAATGGCACCACTTCAAATCTTTCAACCACAATGGTTATAGTGTCAGAGGCACCTATCATTAGTACTTCCCGTCCTATAGTGAATTCTCAATCTCTTTCCTCGAACCCATTTGGGTCTCTTGGTCACTCAGCGGGCTATAATTTTCAATCCATCCCTATGGCCTCTAGTCCTTTTTCCTATGGTATGTCAAATTTTACTTAACAATTTTCAAACTCCATCCTAGTTGTTGGCCCTAATGATAGCATTGGACTTGGGGGCACTACACCTCCTTATACTCCATATTTGTTTGGTGGTTCTCAAATCCCTCAAACGACTCCTAATATGGGAGACATTCCCTCTTTTAACCCCAAGTCTAATCCTCTTGCTTCTGGGTGGAGCAACCAACCTGGAAAACAAGCTTCTGCTCAAGTTCCGTCCTATACCCTCACCTCCTCAGTGTCAATTCTGACCAACATTTTTGACATGAAGAATCCACCTCTATAATCTAGATTCACACATGGATAAGGTCAGTTTCACGCCTTCAGAAACCCCCAAACCAGATCAAATCCGGTTGGGGGAAACTTTTTTAACCCCCATCAGAACATTCCTACTAGAATTATGCCCAACCAACCTCTTATGAATCAACCTAGAGGAGGGTCTTACAATACTAGATAGGGCCATAGTGCTTACCAAAACCCTGGATGGGCTACAGTTCCTCAAGAACAATCTTTCCAGGGAGATTGGGGCCAGATGTTGCAACCCCATCTCCCTTTTCTGGCCACACTTAATCTGCCAGACTTGTCTAAGTTGATGAGCAACTATGTATGTCATGATCCTACATGTCCCCTCGTCCCCACCAATCTTCCTTTGAACATTATGAATCTTGAAGGTAAGAATGGCAAGGATCCTGGTGATCACGTTACTACCTTTCACCTATGGTGCTCCTCAAATTCCCTTAATGAATATTCCATTCAGTTAAGATTATTTCAACGCACCCTCATTGGGGTCACTACAAAATGGTATATTGAGCTACCTAGGGGGGCATATGGGACCTTTAGTCAGATGGTGTTGGTCTTCCTTAACCACTTCCAATTGTCGGTCCGTTACGATGTTGGCCTATAACTTTTGTCGACTTTATGCCATGACATAGCCACTCATATCTGGGATCATATCCAGGAGTGGCATTGAAGGAAGAGGTTTATTAATACCTCCATACCCTGACCTTTCTTTTAGAGTGGTTCCTTAAGTCTTTGCAGCCTAATATCTCGAAGGATGTTGCTACATCTAGGGTTACCACTGAGGAAGAAGCGATCTTCAAAGCCCAGCATTTATATATTATATACGCTCAGTCTGGGATGTTATACCACATTCTTCCAGATGCACCGAGGTCAAACTATGACCCTAGACAAAATCTTGAACCTCATGCCGATGGAATTGTAGGCTCCGCCAATGTAAAATCCACAGACTCGGTGACAAGCCATTTGAAAGAGATGTCTCTAAACTAGTCTACAGGAGGGACAACTTCGTATGTGTCTTCCAATCCCACTTAGTCGATGGATGTACATTCCATGCAATCATCGACCAACCCAAATGGTAACCAACAACTAGGTGGGAATAAGAAGACAGGACGTAATAATAATCGTAAGGGTGGGAAAAATAATAATAAACCCAAGGACAATGGTAATAATGAGAAGATGAATAATAATGCTGGAGAGGGAAAGATAGAAAGCAGTAAGGTGAAATTTCCCTGTACGCTTTGTACAGACGATCACCTTACTCATATATGCCCCAAACTTGCGGAAGATGCGAGGCTCTTATCTCTACCACCCACCATGCTGAAGAATCCTAACCCACATAACCGGCACATGGCCTATATCTCATCAAATGCCAGAAATGTAGTCAGTGGGAGTCAAAACTCGTCATCGCAGGATGGTGACCATTTGTGTATCAATATGGTCGATGCTAAAGTTCATGTAGCCACTCAATCTCGCGATTATATTTCTTCATGGGATATACCTAGTCTAGAATCTCCTCCTCCTCCTCCGGAGATGACTTTACAGATCAAGAAACCATAGCCACCACCTCATATTCCGAAAGGAGTAATCAAGAGCTCTACCCACAATCCAAATGCTAGAGCATCCCATAACTAATCTATTGTTGAGGATCTAGGTCAAACCCCTTGTGTGATGTCAGCTCTGGAGGCACTCCATATATGTCCTTCATAGAGGAATGCATTGCTATCTATGTTAGGAGCTCTAGAACCCAGTGGCTCGAAAGTTACAAAGTTTGACATCACAGATGTGAAGCCTTGCTTGCCCTACCATGTGGCATTCCAAATCCACATGGGGTACTCAAAGTATACCATCAAATGTGAGGTTTTTTATGAAGGCGTTGCTACATGTGTGATGTCCCTGATCTGTTGGAAAGCTCTCAGCTCTCAGACTCTCTCTCAATCGTCAACCATGTTGAATACTTTTGAAGGTCATTCCTTTTTCCCTCACGGTATTCTTCATGCCTTTCCGATCCAGTTAGGTGGGAAGAAGGTAGAGGTGGATGTTGAGGTATTTGATGCACCTCTTGATTATAACTTGTTACTAGGATGCAATTGGACCTATGCTATGATTGTCGTCGTGTCATCCATCTTTCACACTATTTGTTTTCCACTCGATGGTAATATCATAACAATCAACCAGTTATCCTTTGAGTATGATATTCCCAATGCATATGTTGGACTATCAATCTCTGTGATCGACAATTCTTAGCCGACGACTGATAATATCGGTGTCAAAATGTATTCTTCCCTTATGGGTACTTTCAACTTCATGGCACCGATTCACCATGTTTACACCATGTACAATAGGCCCGTGTCGTCAGAGAGGTCTGTTCCTTTCCGCACTTCCTATTTTAATGATCCTTGGACCCTACCTTCCTCGACTTCATATTGTGAAGGTCATTCACATGTTGGAATGGCCATGCCACTATCAGCAGCAAAGATTGTGTATCAAGTTGTTATTGAATCTTCTATCGATCTTGATCATGTTACCTCACCGACGGACAAGGAGGATCTTGTTCTTAATCCCATGTGGGCCACTTCATTGTTTTGTTCACATGACTACCTCGATGAGACTTTTACCTTGGATAAATCCATCATCGAATCCATGAATGGTTCTGACAAACCTTGGGATGATATGCATCATCTCTCTTATTTTCTCCCAGAGCTTGAAAGAATCGAACCAGATGACTTTTGATCTAATTTGAGTGAGATAGTCAGTCACGTCGTAGTTCCACTTTATATGCATGAAATTTATGTCGAAGGAAATATGGTTAGTATCTCCCCTACCGTCACAATCGATATCTCTCATACCCCTGGCAAGATTGCATATTGTTCGCCAGAAGAAATCTTGATCTACATCGAACTCTTCAAGGAATTTCGAGATGTATTTTCTTGGTCATATGAAGAGATGTCAGGAAACAACCCTCATATTTTCAAGCATGATATTAGAACTTATCCGGATGCTAAACCTATTCGAAAACGTCTTAGATTTGTCAATCCCCGGAAGTCCCCTGCTATTAAGGCAGAGGTAGAGAAACTACTTAATGTTGGATTTATCTACCTAGTTCCCTTGACTGAATGGGTATACAATCTCGTTCCTATGAATAAAAATCAAGGAACCATCCATGTATGCACGGAATTTTGTGACCTGAACAAAGCATGTCCTAAAGACAACTTCTCGACACCTTTCATCGATCATATTCTCGACGAGTGTGCGGGAAGCGAAGTGTTTTTTTTATGGATGGATTTTCAGGGTATAACCAAATTCAAATCAAACCTAAGGATCAACACAAGACAACATTTATTTGTCCTTGGGGTACTTTCACATACCGGAAAATGCCTTTCGGCCTTAAAAATGCCAGATCAACCTTCCAACATGTTATGACCTTCACATTCCATGATCTTAAGAATATAGTTGAAGCTTACCTTTACGGTCTTGTTGCTCACTCTTGTAAGAGAGAGGATCACTTACACACCTTCGGCTTGTTTTTGAAATATGTCGTTACTATAGAATCTGGTTGAACCCTCATAAGTGCATCTTTTGCATTAGTTCTGGTCATCTTTTGGGATTTATATTTTCTGAGACCGGGATCATGGTAGATCCATTCAAGGTTGAGGCAATACTTTGATTTATAGAGGAAAGCTAACTTTTTACGTTGGTTTATAGTAAACTATGCCAATATCACTAAGAGTTTCATGCTTCCTTTGAAGAAGGACACCCCTTTTATCCGGGATGAGTGAGCCCAAGAGTCCTTGTATGCTTTGAAGAAATCCTTGGTATCAGTGCCTCTGTTGAAGTCTCTCGACTACAGTAGGGATTACTTGCTTTATATCACCATGTCTGAGGAGACGATTTCTATGGCTTTGGTTCAGGAGGATGATGAGCTCTGCGAGCACTTCATCTACTATCTTAGTTGAAACTTAGTCGGTATTAAGCTCAATTACTCTCACATTGAAAAGCTAGCTTTGGTTGTCATTTACGCAGTCCAACGTTTACGCCATTATATATTGCTTTGAAAGACTACTCTAGTGGTCGATGTCAATCCATTTCAATACGTCCTTACTAGGCGTATCATACGGGTGAAATATAATAAATGGATTTTCATTTTACAAGAATTTGATCTCGATTTCGCTTCTTTGAAATCCAAGAAATCACTAGTCTTCACAAAGTTAATATCTGACTTTCCATGATTATATGAGGATGTTATCCATGTTGATTCGTTTGTGGAAGAACACATTTTCCTTGTCTCGTTGTCTGACGCCTGGTATGGAGACATTGTTCTCTATCTTCAAACCTTGAAGTTCCCTCAGCATCTCTTGTGAGATGATCGATGACGTGTACGATACCAAGCTAAGAATTACACTATCGTCGATGACACTTTGTATCGCTGAGGAATAAACAATATCCTACATCATTTTTTAACTCATGAGGAAGTCGAGTCAGTCCTAAATGATTTCCACAGTGGGGCTTGTGGTGGCCATCTAACCGAGCTTGCGACAACCCAGAAAATTTTGCGAGCCGATTATTTCTGGTCATCTATCTTTAAATATTGTGTTGAAGAGGTTAATAAGTGTCACCCCTACCATGTGTTCACTCAAAAAATGCACTCTCATCCAGCCCCTCTTCACCCAGTAATTATCGTCAGTCCCTTCACCAAGTGGGGGGTGGACTTTGTGGATTGCAACCCAACATCAATTGGGGGGAATCAACACATTATTGTGTCTTTCAACTACTTCACTAAGTGGGTCGAGGCCATGCCTACAGTTTAATTTGACAGAAATACTGCCACCTTCATTGTATTCAATAAAATTATCACTCGGTTTGGTATCCAGAGTGAGATTGTCATTGATCATGGTAGTCACTTTTAGAACGAAATGATGGAAGAGCTAGCATCTAAGCTAGGGTTTAAACATGGTCATTCTTCCCCTTATTACCCCCAGGAAAATGGACAGGTAGAGGCCATCAACAAGTCTTGCAATACCATTTTTCATAAAATTGTCATCCAAAGTAAGTCTGACTGGCACATTATGCTATATCCCACACTATGGGCATACCGAACCTTGGTCAAGAATGCCATTGATTTTTCCCCTTTCCAGTTAGTACACGGTGTGGAGTCGATATTACATATTGAATGTGAAATCCCTTCTCTTAAGTTGGAATTCATTCTCCTACATGACACTTTCGATCTCGAGCGACACCTTGTACACCTAGAGAGTATGGATAAGCAGCGTCGAGACGCCTCTACGACTATCGAGGGAAAAAAATGACGTGTCAAGATTCAGTACAATAAGTTTGTCTGTCCCTCGGTTCTATTTTGAGGCTGACTTGGTCCTCTTATATGATCAAGCCAAAGAACCATTGGGGGCAAGGAATTTTAAACCCATGTGGCACAGTCCCTATATCGTGCGACGTGTCTTAGAAAAAGGAGCCTATGAGTTAGAATATTATGAAGGGAATATGTTGGTCGAGCCTAGGAATGGGATCTACTTGAAAAGATACTACACTTGAGCCCCAAGCTTGGGCGGACCTCTTTGTATACTAATGTAATTTAGTGTATATATATATATATATATTCCCTTTCTTTTTGTCTTCATCTTTTTTATCGAGTTTTCCCTTGGTTGACAGATGTCAACGGAGTCTTTGGTCTACTTAGTATTCACAGATGAAGCCATTCGTCATATACGGAACTTGGCTTCCGCCGCTTGGGTGGTTTACTCACCTTAGGGTGTACTGGTGTCTTAAGGTGTCATATGCCTAGGTCCATCCACGAATAAAGTGGCCAAATATAGCGTTGTTATAGAACTTTTGTGTGATGCTATCTCACATGGTATTCACTCTTTAGAGGTTCACCTAGATTCATAATTAGTAGTATGTCAGTTGAATGATAGTTACCACGTGCATGATCCTACTTTACTCCGACGATTCCTACGGGTGCGTCTTTTAGAACAACATTTTGATTTCATTACTTATTATCACGTACCTAGGAGTTCTAATTATGTATATGATGCTTATGATAATTTCGTTTTAGATAATTATGTATCTGATCATAATTAAAAGTCATCATAAAGGAATAAAATCTTTCTGTATTTTCCTCCTCCTTACATTTATAAACATTTATGTCTTTTGGTTTCGAGGAGATTCATTGGGCTAGCTGATTATATGAGTCTTTCGTTTAAATTTTCGTTTGTTTTGTTTAATTTCATGATTGCAAGCATGAAATTGAAACAAACGTTTAGCTTCGGTAATATTTTTTCAGTTTGGGGTTTTGTCATTTGTTTTGCTAAAGATATTATACCTCAAGGGGACCTATATGTTTATAAGTCTTAAGATTTGTAATCTTATTGATTAAATCCATTGCAAAAATTTTATTCACTTTGGGAAATATGACTTGATCATATATATGGTTGATTACATGAGTTTAATTTTTGGTATGTCTAATCGCGCAGAACCTTGGATTAATATTTTAAATGTGATCCTCACTCTTAACATTCATATCACTTTCATATCACCCTGGTACAAGACTGAAGTACTCACAATTACACATCATCATATTGTCATGTACATTTAAGACGCTCATTCATTATTCGAATAGGCAGTTGATAATTGTTTGGGTTTAATGTTGATTGTTCCAAGTGGTTCAGAAACCTGCATGTCCTCTGGTTGTTATCATTCAAATATCAAACTACCAAGCATGATATCCTCCCAAGCTCGTAGGTATCGGGCCTTTCACAATTTTACAAACCTCTCCCTATTGTTTGTCTATTGGAAAATGAAAGCTCCCTCTCATTACAGTTACTATTTATGTTTCATAACAACCATGGCTCTCGTAGTTCGAATTTAACCTAATGGCTCTCAAGCCCTTATCGCCCATGACGATTCCATAAATGATTTACAGGCCCATGGCTGGGACATTTTCATCCGAAAATTCGAGGGTTATAACTTGGCAATCGCACAGGATTTTTCTCAATCGTTTGATGGATTTAGAGACACAGTTGGGGATCTACAACTCGAAGTAACAGAGGATTTTATAGCACGAGCTACTGGATTGTTATAGGAGGGTGAAAAATGGTTCAAAAATGCCAAGTTAGAAGGCGGTCCTTGGAGTCTATTCATGGTCTCTAAGAAAAAGACATGTTGCCCTAAAGGTACACCTATTACTCTCTTAAAACCCAGATGGCATGGCCTGCTTCTAATGCTTAAACAATTTATAACTTGTGAGGGTAGGTATGGCTTAGTGTTCTTGTATCAAATCCGCATGTTGATAATTTTCCTAGGGTTTAAAATAAATATGCCATTCTATCTATTGTTGATCTTGCATAATATGTCTAAGCATTATCAGAAACAAAGTTTAAACCCTCTATCTAGCCTTTTCCACCATGGGCTTATTCAAATTCTGCTGCTATCAAATTTAGCTCAGGCTGGGGATACTTGGGAATATTTCCTATGTAGAAATAACTTCACCCTACCCGAAAACACAGTCGAACCGCCTCTGCATATGAACCTTGGTCCTTGTAACCCTACCACCGAAGGTCAAGATATTGATCCACATGGAGATTGTGCGTCCACTGAACCAAACTCTATTTCTATGCAAAACCCTACGGGGGGAAATCCACGATATAATTTCGCACCCAGAAAATTGTTAGAGGAAGTAATAGACGCATTAAAGGAGAAGGTTTCCCCTACTCCTATTGTTGAGCCGAATCAAGGTTTTAGTGACAAACCAGTTGTTAAGAAAAATCATAAGAAGAAGAAACAGGGTAACTCTGATTTGAGTTTTGTGAATAAGATACCAGGTAGGTTAATTTTGAGGAGTCTGAGAAATCAACAGTCAGATCATCTGAGCTCAATCTTAGTGATCGAGGTTGATTATCGCTTGACCGATGATGAGATCAACGATTTCCTTGTCCGCGAATATGTGGATAACGAGTGTCTCGGAATTGAAACCAACAATGACGATATACAATACAATTTTGTTTATGAACTCTCCTCATTCTAAAAAATTTAAAGGGCTTTGCTGGTATAAGCCATGATTTAAAACAAGCTACAGGTAAGAATGAAGCACTCATTGTTGAGTACACTCAATATATGCCTACTATAGCACATGTACACAGCGAGAATTGTCTTGACTGGGTAGAACGATACTATAGAGACATACCATATTTACAGGCACAGTTAAAACATTTGGCAGCTCGAAATTCCTTGCTTGAAAGAGAAAATCAAGAGTTAAAGGCATGTGTTCAGTCCAACGGAGATCGGGTAAGTAAAGGGCCCAAACAAACCGGTAGTGTGATTATCAAGAATGCAAGAAATTTCAATGCTATCATTAATTATCAGACCCTTCTTTGTCTAATCTCTAAAAAGGTAAAAATGGTTTTGATTTGCTTTGATTTGATTCTGTTATAAAAGCCAATTAGATAGATTTATTTCGATTTTCTTAGTTAATATAAGACTAGCTACAGAATCTCACGATTATGTAGCTAGTCTATTTCTGAATATTAGATTGTATTGTTTTCTAAAATGCAATTTTGTTTTGTCATTTCCAGGAAAATAACAATTATGATGTTATTGACGAGGAGAAGTAATCATGGATCATGCGCTTCATAGATTAGTAATTTCTCTTTTTGTTGATAAAACTATGACATTTATGTAATTAATTTTGATAAACAAACTCCTACAGGAGTGTTTCTTGTTATTCTATTTTTTGTAAAGCAATCTATTTTTTGGGGATTACCCTATATCTTGCATGATAAGAGGTTGTTAATCCAAGACAAGTTTAAACAGTGGTTGTTGTTTGGTAGTAAAGACAACTTTCGGCTAGAATACAATATGGACATGTGATTTCGGGAATGGATATGGGAAAGCAATTCACCATTGGTTTTAGACCTATGTGATGCTTATTCCATTTTTGTTCTTCTATTACATATGTATTATGAAATATTATTATGGTTGATTTAGTTGTAGCCTTGTCATCATATGGTGTTTCATATTGTTAAATATTATAGACGGTGTCCATAATTTGTCATTCCATTTTGTGTGTGTGATCAATCTATCATTTGATTTTTATTTAATTTATTACAGATATTAAATGAATGATAATATTAATACTTTGAATTGAGTTTCCTTTCGTTCTTAGTTATTGATTATCATAAGATCATATGATTTTTAATCAGTTATCATTATGTTGTTATATTCTCACTCCAACACATCAAACACTTCTTTGAATTTATTCTGGAAGTACTAGTATTGTTCTATCATAGGTTTCCCTTATAAGTAGGACAAGAAGGAGCTCAGACAACACATAAAGATAATCTCAGTTTAGTTGATTAGCTACAGGTTAGTCTGTGTGTTATTTAATTAAATCATTTATTAATGAAACGATCACTGCATAAATTACCTTTGATTGTTTATGAGTTACCGTTTCAATTGTATTAGCTTAGTATTTATTAGTTTAAAAGATTTAAACATTCAAAAAGAAAACAAAAGATTTTTGTTATTTCTTTATCTTAGTTAGAATCACTATTATGAATATTCAATTCGCAAGATTACAAGTAAACCCTACAAACTGTATATGGATTGTTTATAATCATTTGTATATATTCATGTTTCCATTTGAACATTTTTAATTAGTACATAGTTTGTTAGAATCATATCTTTAGGTTAGTTTATTTATTTTATTATTTTTATGACTTAGTTGGCTAACGGAGCCATTAAACCCATCGGGTCAGTTCATTCCAAACGGCTTGGGTTAATTACACAACCTCGGTCCGGGTCTGACCTTCCATTTGACGATGTGTCACTTATGCCCGTCAAAAAATGGCGCTAGAAGGAGGGCTTGAGATTAATTGATGGCACATGGAGGTCGCAAGACCCCTCCAAACAATCATTATCCTGTCGTAACGCATAGTCACTCAGACACAAACGTTACACTTGAAACGGCTACTACCTCAAATGATAACCCCGACATACCTATCGAACTAGTGACACCACTCCCTCAAGGGATTGACATCCAAGAAATTTTCCTCCAGTCGCTCATAAGAACTCAAAGTGCCTTATCAAATATTAGACAACCTGGTAGACAACTCAACTAAACCCTTGACTTTACAAATATTCAGGAACAACTTCAAAGCACTGGTCTTCCTAGAAACACTGTAGCGACTAATAATGTTACCAATCCTATTGAAGAACTTATCCTTGGTGTCGGAGGATCTGGTATTCCACCATCCCCACCTAGTTCTTCTCCACCCTCTTCGAGAGGTGAATCCTCAGACGAAGGTAGTTCTTCATATGAACCATCTCAACCTTCGACTCCACCAAATCCCATGGAAAACCAAAATAATCCTGCTAGACCTTGGCTCGACCAAGATGTTGTGGTTGTACCTGGACCTCAACACCCATTACCTAAATATCCGGAGAAATGGCTGCCCAAATTTGAGCCAAATTCGAAGCAATCAACTAAGGATCACATCAAGAAATTTATGCTAGTCGTTAGACTCCAGAGTGTCGAAAATGAAGATGTCATGTGCAAATTATTTCTTTATACTTTTGAGGGAAATGCCTCAACCTGGTATTTTTCCCAACAACCTCAGACCATCATCTCTTGGGACAAGTTTGAAACTTGTTTTCTCAAAAAGTTTGGAGATGATAAATCTCCAGAAGTCTTGGTAATAGAAGTTCAGAACTCTCTAGTTTAAATATAAATCCTAAAGAAAAAGTTAAAGACTTTAACCAGAGATTCCTAACACTAAAAAATAAAATTCTTGCAGATTCGATGCCTACAGAAAATTTAATTGTAGCATATTATACGAAGGCCCTTCATAACAACATATCCATATGGGTTAAAAGGTCCAAAAAGAACATGTTGTTAGACGCCTTTGAGAAGGCAAGTCAGATTGAGAAAGATATATTGAGTTTAAAATATAATCTAAGTGTTGAAGCTAAAAAAAAATCGTCTTCTAAGAAGAAAATAGAAATTCTCACTAGGCCCCCTCAACCTAAAAATCAACAAGAAACATTAGACTTGGAGAGCTTGCAGAAAGATTTCCAGAAATTGTCCAATCAGGTCATTGACTTGAAAATATCCATCGAGGAGGCATCTACAAGTAAAGGAAGTTTCAAGCTTCCTTTTAGAAAACCTTTCCCTCCAAACTGACCAAACCCGACCACAGAAGGTCTAAATTTTGAAATTTTATAGTATCCTTTGCAAATGATATTGGAAGCACATCACGATTCTTCTTCTTCTCCTTCTGAAAATTCTGATGATACAGTTGAGGATGAGGTACCAGAAGAGGAATACTCATCTCCTCTCATTTTCGGGCACTTGTCAGATAGTATCTTCCAAGAAAATTTTGAAATTGTTCACCCCTACAACACTGGAAGTAAAACGCAAAACAAGCCTGCACCCAAAACAATTAAAAATGAGTTTTCAAAACAGCCAAAGAAAACTGATACTAGGCAAAGTCTAGTTGCCCCAGTTTTAGAGTATGATTTAATTGAAGATCTGAAAAAAATCGAGGGCAAATATTTATGTTTTTTAATGTTGAAATTTCCTCTTATTTTGCAGAAAATGCTTCAAAGCATTGTTGAAAACAGTAAAAAGAATGATGTTAGCAGCAAAAAATCAGCAGAAATTGACTTAACCACATCTAAAAATGTCCCAAGTAAAAAGACATCTGAAAATCAAGACAAAGGGGACTCATCCAAAAAAACTGTGGAAAACTTAGATAAAACTATTTGAATCAGG